>OMNM01064641.1:0-18655 GCA_900302745.1 Parablennius parvicornis | reverse complement strand
TGTGTTTTTTGTTGGGGGGGGGGGGGGAAAGAGGGGGGGGGGGGGGGGGGCAGGTCGCCTTCTGTGTGCCGCCGTCACGTGCCGGGTGGATTTACAGGCACACAAACACTCGGGATTTTGTGCGCACACATCTGCTCGCTCACAAGTTGATTCAGTGTAAACAGCCAAGATTAGAGAGTGACAGACCTGATTTCTCAATGGGCCTGCAGACGAAAGGAGGATCTGTTTAATTGAGATGATGGTGAGGGGGGGGGCATGTTCAGTGAATGATGCCAGCCATATAGCTTATCGGCCCAGTAGTCCCAAGTAGGGATTAGTGGATTTTCATTCATCTACTAAAATGGAAAACAAGAGTTCTTTTGTTTTTAAAACAATCATAAGCAGCGGTTTTACCGTCAAGTTCACCAAGAAAATGAGCAAATTTAAAGAGTATAACAGAATGGTGGGAAATGTTGTCGGTTTTTAATGTCGCCTGGACACCTGTGCGTCACCCTGCTAGATTATACCACGGAGTAGATGGTGGGCATGTTTAATGGATTAGCTCCTTTTATTAATGACATGTAGAGACGGATGAACTACAAGAAGAAAGGACAATGAGAGGCCATTAAAAATAGAGAGCGGTGAATGGCTGCCAGGGCTTGAATAGGATCCGAGGGAGGGAACAATACTCCATACAGTCTGCGAGCCTGGCTTTTACTTTCACTGTCTTTCTTTTTTTCTTTTTTTCTTTTTCCTGCTCAAATTGCAGCTTACCTGCGCTTCCCTCTAGATGATTTAATAGTATTTTAATCACATTTCCTATTTAGTGTTTTCTTACTGACAGTGTCCTACTCAGAAACCGTGTCATTTTTTTCTGTTCAGATCAGCATTTCTACAACATGGATCTTGTTAAACAAAAGCAAAACAAAGAATACAAAATGAACACGTGCCTTTTGTTGGTATTTTTGTTTAATCACCCCCAAATATTTCCATCCCATCAAGTCTCAGTAACGATGACTGCATGTGCTTTCCTGCACTTGTTGGTCAAGATCAGAACAGATATTACAGTTGTTTTTTTCAGTATAAAGATTAGACACGTCTGGCTTGAGGAAACACCCACGCAGCTGCTGAATCTGCCCAAAGCCTCCCAAGATTACCGAACACCCCCACAAGAAACTTGTGTATTTCTGTTTCTTTTCCTCATCAGTTCTGTTTACTTCACTCTGGGTTTGCATAAAGCTGCATTCAATTCATCTTGATGGAAATATATTGTGCAAACTGAATGTTTATTTATTATTTTATAGCTGGTTTCATTGTACCTGCCCGTGAGCTTTCTGTGTCACCGAAGGAAATTGTCCTGACTGCTAATTGGAATATGTAGTACTTGGTGCCGAAAGCCGTGAAACATTTCATAATGATATATTGCTGTGAGAGGATTTCTTCGAGGATTTCTTTCTGCTTCTGGGCGTCTCCATGCAATTGTGGGTTTCATCCTCCGGCTCTGTATAAATCATAGTGACAAAATAAGAACAATTGCTGCTTCACAGTTGAGTAAAACCTCGACTAATCCAAAAACCTCCACTACTTCTGAAGCCCTCTCCCTACCTGCTTTCAGAAATATGGCAGAGTGAGCGCAGGATTCCGCATATTTTCTTAAACTTCTTTGAAAATGCAAAAAAATATTTAACAGTAACAGCTCTAGAAATACAATGCTTACTTTTATTTGTTATTCAAACCTAGTTCATTAAAATACAAAGGGTAGATCACCGTCGCAAAATAATCCAATATCAAGTTTCTTAATATAGTTCACACACTTTAATATTTAATTGCAAATGCATTAATTTAATTAATAGGTAGGGGGTCATATTTCTTTGAGATCCCTGAGGAAATTCTTTAAATATAGAGAAGATATGATACATGTGTTCTGCAGTGATGCACCTTAACTATCTAATCGTATTTCCTGAGCTGGCTAAGTCTTGTTGTTTGCTTGGGTTAAAGTGAGATAAGTTTGGTGTGTTTTAGCATCAAGTCCTCGTGAAAGACATCTCCGGGCTTATCTTTTGTAATCCGCTCTTAGCCGCTTTCATCCCGGAACCTTAATTCTCCCATGAGAATACTGTAGAGTTTGATAGGGTATCAGTGACTTGCTCCATTCAGAATAAAATTAAAAAAAATTTTTTTAAACATTACTCAAAGGAACTGCTCTGTAAAAGAACTGGAGTCCTGTCCCAGGTGTCCTTGCCTATAGTCAGCTGGCATTTGCGTGATAAAACTTTATAAATGTACATATAACAAAATGTAGGAATTATGCTTGAGGGCTGCAATTGTCACAGCTCATGCAGCCACTTCATTTGGAAAACTTGCATATGTAAAGCAAAAATGAATTATTTCCCACTGCTTTGACAATGTCCCCTCTTGCAGACTCTCATAACAAAACGGCACAATAGCCCAGAGACCAATTGAATACAATGGCCTTCATTGACCGACATGCAGGTAATCCATCTTTCCCTGATTTGCAGACATGCACACAAAGCCATGTGCTGATAGCAGCACTGTGGGGTGTAATGGTGCTGTCAGACGCTCCAAAAGCATCCTCCCTCCCTCCGCTCCTCCTCCACCTCTCCCTTCCCTCGCTCTCTCTCCCTCTCTCTCTGTAAACCTCCACCACAGATGAAAACAGGTCCCCACAGAGGATGCCAGTATCTCATTGGCTGCGATACAAAGAGGAGTGGATGGGAGCAGGAGAGAGAGAGAAAGCTCAAGAAGATGTAACTACTGTGCCACAGCAACCTGGCAGATCAATGAGCTAAGGGATGAAATGTGGTGTAGAGACATGCTCAGTCTTTTTTTCATCCTGCTGAGTGGCTTTACTATGAATCTGAAGCACAGTGGACTTAACAGATAACTTCCTTCACATCACTGCAAGAAGAAGCTCCGCGACCGAGAGGTTGCAGACGAGCAACAGCTGGGCTGACTGATCTGAAGCTCTTTGGATCTCAGCGTCATCTGGACTTGATCTCTTCTCGGCGACCGAGCAGCTGCTTGTGATCGCTACTCTTAATTTCTTCTCATCTAAGCTGCACCCCAATCTCGGCGTTGTTGGGAGCGAGCTATTTCAGTCCTGCCAGGCGGCACTATTGTCTGCACGGGAGAGGCAGCACTCGGGGAGAAAAGGTGGCTGCTTTCACTGTAAATGTGTGTCCCCGCGACAGGCGGCGGACTGTCACCCTCAGAGTGTCCTGCAGCCGCTGAGACCCGCTGGAAACTACCTGCCGTGTCTGTGGGATGGTGTGACCTCCGGCCAGCTGTTGGACGCCCCACATCTGGGTCAACATGCCGGTGATGAAGGGCCTCCTGGCCCCGCAGAACACCTTCCTGGACACCATCGCCACACGCTTCGATGGCACCCGTGAGTACAGTACACTTGTCCATAAACAAGACGATTTGTTGCTTTAGTAAACAAGTACAATGTGAAGCTCATTGATAGAATTGATGAGATTTAAATTGCATTTTCATTCCACTACCTAAACAAATGTGTATTTAAATTCATTCTTTGCTTTGCTGGCATTAGAGCAAGTTTCTCTTATTCTCAGGGCAGCGCCTCCCAGCATCCGTGTCTGACTAAAAATGCAGGTCGGAAAAAAGTTTGTCTGCACTTTAACAGGGACACACAAGCATGAAATTGACCTTCACAAATCGTTGACATTTGTTTCACACATTTAACTTTGCAGTAGCCGCTGGGCAGCGCTGTCATTGCTGCTTGGCTTGTGTCTCTTGTTTTGTACCTTGTGGGCCCCTCTGGGGAGGCTCCAACTCGTTGTAAACAAATGCCGCGGGGACGTCTGTGTTTGCTCGCGTGTCGATTCAGCCGGCCCTCCCTCGGCTGGTTGCAGCAAGACTGAATGAACGGCGAGTCGGGTCTCGTTTCCACTTAGGGAGAATTAGCACAGTGAAATGAGCGACATTACTGTGTAACTGATGTATGGCGTATGCAATTATAGCTTTAATCAGTGAGCCGGGTTTCCTAATGAGGTGTTGGAGGATCTCATCTGTAAGGAATTGTCCTTCTTTCCAGTTGTCACACATGTTGAGAAGACAGTTGGATGCTGTGAAGATGAAAACTGACTGTGGAGATAATATTGGCACTGCACAGTTCAGCTGGTAGAGCAGGTCATGCCCTCATGTTTCATCTGCACTGCTGAAGGATCCGAGAGTTAAACACTGGACTCCCTGCCAAATCTGGAGGGGTGCTCTGTGCTTGAACTGCCTCTCTGACCTCTTATAATACACTTCCCTTCCAGGCACATTGTCTTTTCGAGTGTGTAACACTTGTTCTCTCAGAGCAAAACAGATTTTCTTTTTAATCAATGGCGAGAATGTGAAAAAAAATTTTTTTTAAGTTCTTACTGCATCTTCTGTCTAACCAGATGTTGCGGCTGTGAGTGCTACAGGAGTTTTTCCCTTTCACATCTTGTGTCGTTGTAGTCCTGCAGCACTTATTGTAACCCTGGAGCTGTGACCCACCCCCACCCCCACCCAGCTCACCAGCTGATTTAATATGAAAACCGAAGAGACAAACTGGACAAAAGCATGATGGTTCTACGGTGTCTCTGCAGCTACTTGCCGATCTTTTACCAGTCTCGCAGCCTCCATCAGGCCGTGACTCCTCGAGGTGGTGGCAGAGCGCCGACAGCTCAAAATATCTTCCTTCCTGTTGCCCCAGTGACGGGGTCCTGCCACACGACATGGATGATGCTCGAACACTTTGGCCTTTGAGGGAAAGATGGGCCGTTAGAGAGAAAACACTTGAACTTGCTTCCAATCAGACTTTTTGAATGCAGCTGGTCTGTTGTTTCAGAAGAGAATCTTTAAGGGGAGAAGAGTGGCGTTGTGGGTCACACAGCTGCCGTCTCTTCTCACCTCAAAGTGCTGCAGCAAAAGGTGCTTTTCCATTTCACGCTGTTCAAATTGTTTGGCTCTCGAGTATTCAAGTGCATTTTATTAACCTCACTTGTGGATGTCAGGCGTTCACCAGCCAAATTTGTTGTTGTGACACAAAAATGCCTTTTAATATTCAACTCGAGCAGCGTTTGTGTTACTCCAGCTTGCTTGAAAGCTATTACTGTGAAGCAGAAGACCAGCAAAATCACACTTTTTGATGCAAATCAACACCAAAATTCATATTGACAAGGTTTTAGAGATTTTTGGACGTTGTATATTAGTATCAGACATAGAAAATGCATTCTGTGCAAAAACTTCAAATGCCTCTATGTCCTGAGTAGCATATATTGCATGTTATCGAAAACACATCATTTCACAAGTTTGACTATAATTCTTTTTAGTTCAATTTTTAATTTCAGCTTGTTTAAAAAGGATAATTTGCAAAAACCAACAATTTTTTTAAATGTTTAATCACAATGCTATTGAATTATTATTGTATGATCTGCATTGTAGTAACATAATATATGCCTTGACTGAATTGATTTTTACAAATGTTACAATTTCTAGTTTCACAATGTTTCTGATTATATTGATGCTATTAGCATGTTATAACGTGCATATGTGGAAGTTATCCAATGTGTGCAAATCCCTTCATGAACGAGGTTATTCTCTTCTGTCTCATCTTCCTCCCCAAGCGTGCACGCTCCTCCCCTCTCCAAACGTGCACGAGCACACTCTCGTTCCCAAACGGCTCACCCCCAAGTTACTACTCCAAACATCTCTGGGGAAGTGTTTCCACCAAACAAGTGTACAGTGAGGACAGCGAGATACTAAAAGAGTGAACTTGTCTTTGTGGGAGTTTTTAGGCTTCAACATGCCCGTTTGCGGTAATTACCATCTGCCGAAGAGTGAACACCGAGAATCTGTCCACCAGCCTTCCTACATCCTGAAGGTTTTTGCCACAGCAGCTGCATGAACAAGGAAAGTTATTGTTACAGTCGAGTCTTGGTTATGTCTTGGTCAGGCAAAGAGTAATTGTAAAAGGCCTAAAGCAACTTAACAATAGACAGTTAGACACTTGTTAGTCTATATTGATTGCGAGCCTTGATAGCTGGAGAAAGTCAATGGTGGTTGTAGTAAGACGAACAGCAACTGGATAGAGTCCAGTGGATGTTGTAATGGTTCCTATCATTTAACTTACAATAAAATGAATTCAGACAAGTGTACAAAAAATTAAAAACAATGCTTGGGGTAGTTGTATTTTGTTGTTTTTTTTGTTTGTTTTTTTGAATGTTTACGATTTTGCTGTAAATGATTTCGCTTTTGTATAGAATTGAAATTCATTATTCCAAACTGTTGCACTGCGCTAATTGTTGGACTGGACAAGAAGAAGATATCAGTCGTTTTGTCTCTACTGGAAAGGTTGAAAATGAGCAGATTATCTGAAAACAAACCATAAAGCAAGCTCACAATGCCTCTGATTGAGTTATAAACTCTGATACAATGTATAATTATGAAATAAGTTTCTCTTGATATTGTGATAATAGTGTGATGGGATTTTTTCCCTCTCACCTGCTTATAAAACCAGCATGGTTGTTAGCTTGTTTTTGTGTCCTTTTACTGGCGGTTTTTATTCTACTATCTGAAACAGAATTAGTATCACTATTAATTATGTTTCAGTCAATATTGTGTGCCTAGCCTTTGCATGCTGTCGTCTTACAAAACAATGACATGTCTTATTCTGACAAATAGATAAATACAATTTTAGGTCATAAAAGGTCAAATTATTTACATATCAGAAGAACATGTATTCAGTCTGACTATAGGTAATACACAGCGAGTAAATCGAGGACTATGTAAAGGCTTCTTGTTTTGTCTTTTACTTGACTAAATAAATAAAAATGTATTTCCATCAACAAAACTATAAAAATGTTGACTCCTTACGGAGCAGCCACTTTGTCAGTGTCGAAAATGGCCCAGTTTATCCCTCTCCTACGCTGACCATTTAATAATATTTACAATAATTTCACAATTACTCAAACCTCCTCTGCTAAACTGTGCCTATGAGCAAAACAGTTTACACTGAGGGTTAAAATGATACATAATTTTGGCTTTGAAAGCGTAAAGTCAGTTTTACAGTCATAATCCTTTTGGGAAGCTTTAAAGTGTTAATCTTTATACCATCGGGAAGTTTCAGGGTGATTTTGCTTGCTTTGTTTGACCTTAGATACATTTGTAGCATAGAAAGCTTTTTTTTTTTTTTAATATAAAACATTCTGGATGGAGAAAAATTATGCAGCCTAAATGTACACATGTTCCCCACTGTAAGCAAAATGTCAGAAAAGGTTAAGTCAATAACCTTTGACACAAGCACACAGCACAATATGAGGCTTGCAGCAATGTCAGCAGGCCTGTTTCCCCAAAGGAAATGTGTTCAGTATGCGTCTGTGTGTGTTTGTATTTGTCCACAGTGGCTCAGGGCTTTGTGTGTTGCATTTGGTTGACTGTTGACGTTGTACTGCATGTGTCTTGTGACAATCGTCTTCCAATCCCTGAAGGTAAATGATCGGAGGTCGTGAGTCAGGGTCACTTTGTCGAGCGTCACCTCTGAAGTTTGTGTCTTGCTGCAGGTCACGTTAGGAGAGTGGACGTGTTGTTGGCACTAAAAACCAGCGCTTCCAGTATCCTACTGGCATAAACCTTTCGCGGTGTGGCTGCGTGTTAGTCTCAGCTTCTTTACACAACCTCACCGGCAGCGTCTTCACATTGACAGCAGAGCTCGCCCTGTGGGGCAGCGTAACAACGAGGCAGCTGCAGGCCAAGATAAGAAACGGGTTTATTTTCTCCCTAAACACTTTTCTGTGAAAAGGCCAGCGAAGAACCAAAGGGGCGAAGATGGGGGTGACTGTCAGACTGAACCTTATTGAAGTCATTGTTACCTCACTGATGAGGACCAACACACTCAAGATAGCAGCCAGATTGCTAAAGCTAGTTTCTCTAACAGCCAGTTCTCTGTGTGGCCAAGTCTGATCTGTGCATTTGACTTGGGGGAGAAAAAAAAAATAGTCAGATACAGTGATATCGTGAGGTTGGCGGTTGAATTCCCCAGTTGCTCCGAGTATGTTGGTGTTTTTGAGCAAGACACTGGAATAAATCTGCCTCTAATGTGCAGGTCTACACCTCACACGGCAGCTCCGCCTCCATCCGTGTGTGAATTTAGTTGTGAGTGGGTGTGAGGCTTTGTAAAGCACTTTACACTGTTCTGGGGACGAAGGCTGCTGCATAACTGCAGTCTTTCTGGAGGATTTTTTATTTTATTTTATTTTTTGCAGGATTTAGATCGCAACAATAGTGCTACTTTAGTTAAAAACATGCAGAGGGATGTTATTTTCCCCGTTAAACTGTTGTTATCATTGACATGAGAGCAGGCAACAAGTGGCTGTTGATTTTCCCTCATGCCTCTTTACTAGATCATTGACCTTTTACCCCTGGAAGTCCACTCCCCCTCGTGCTCTCGCCCATCTGCCCCAATAAGTAATTACATGCCGCTGGATGTTAATTAACTGCTGAGGAAGTGGCCGTGCCTCTTGGGCTTTATCTGTCTTTTATACACCAGGGGACTTGTATGGCATTGATGCGACGCGGGTGGCTTGCTCCTAGCCGTAGCGCATCGCGTCATCACGTCAGATTACAGTTGTAGCAAGTCAGCACAGATGTGTAATTAAGGAAGCTGGTGCAGCTGAGCGGCCATTCGAAGCAATATCCCTGAGAGGATTACAGCCCAAGAATTGAGGCATTGTCACACTCACACGCACACACATCCACAAACAAACTGTTTATGAAGTGGTTTCTGCGGGCGCCGGATTGCTTGTTTACAAAGTTATTAGTGAGGAAATAAGTATGCAGCAGTTTGAGGCTCAAGTAAATAAAGGAATGCCCTGAGTGCTGGGGTTTTTTTCCTCTCACTTTTTCTTTTCGTTTTCTAAGCCACGTCTTTGAAAATATATATTTGGGGAAAAAAGCTGAGACCACTTTCATATCTGCACAGTAAATGTTTGTGTGCCTGGACAGACCAGGTGGGCAGTTTAGTTTAGTGTATAATGTAAGCACCAAAACAGAGGTAAAATGTAATAAAGTCTGTGCTCTGGTACATTCAGAAATAATATTTTTTTTAATGTTTTTTTTTTTTTTTTTAACATAACCACGCAGTCGACTCCCTTAAGTCTGAAATAAACATCCTGCTCATCATCTTTATACCAAGTCATTAAACTGTCAGCTATAATCTCACATGTACTTTACAACCATGAAATTATTGTCAATGATGGCTTCCAACATTTTGAAACAACAATCTATCCATTTTCTATTCTGCTTTATCCATTTTGGGGTGAATTCTTTTTGGTTTCTGGTTGCACAAAATAAGACTTGTCACAAACAATATGGCATTCCACCTCATCACTGCCCTGGTCGCCAACAGCAACTTCCCAGCAGTAATAAGAGGTAGATGCTGTCATGGATCATATGCCATCTTTAAATTATGACTGGATGACAGCGTGGGTAGAGGACATATTGTGCATGGCAGGCCACAGATTCATAATGCTGCAAGATTTTCTATCATTTTAGGGGCGCTGATCACAACAATATGTTTTGTTCAGAAACATTTTCTCCAAATCTTCTAGAGTTTTTAAACCTAAAACATGATTGTAAAACAATCTTAATACATAAGGACATATAATCTTGTGTTCTCCTCAAAGAATTCCTACCTCCATATTGTGGGCATTGAAATGACAATGACAAAGTTTCCAACAAGGCATTCATGCAAACTGGAAAAAAATGAAAAATAAGAGTCTCTTTGTATAAAACAAATAAAATGATGCATTTAAAGTCAGTATCTTTAAACATAACTTTTGGACAAGCAACTACCCATTCTGAGCTAAGTTGAGAATTCTTCCACTTCCAGTAAAAACATCATAATGTATGACTAAAACACTCCACACGAGTCAAAAAACATCAAATTCCTAAACTTGTGATGTTATAAAACTGAAAAATATGAGGTTTGGGCCAGAATTGTGTGCAGAAGTGGGCGGATAAACACTGAGTGACTATGAGGGCGGACAAGATTGTGTTCATTGTAACATCATCACTGAAGATCAGCAGTGTCATTCTGCAACTACAATTATAAAGACATTCAAACTTTACTTCAGGGATGTTTTCTGGTTAATACAATGTGTCAAACAGAGGCAATAATTTGTCAACCCTTTCATAAATCCAGGCTTTATCTCAGGAATATATATATTTTTTTTATTACATGCAAGAAGAGAAAACTATACAAGTGGAAATATTATATAATTTCTGGGGTTTCGGGCTGACCCCTGCAGCTCTCTGAGGATGAATCTCTCAAAGTTTCAGACTTTCCAACTTAAGTAAAGGTTGTCGGAAATGCACAGATAATTTTGGTTACTGGTCGAATTCACAATGTCAAGCTGTTCCTCCAAACTCGGCATTTTTTGTTCACGGCTCATCAGTGTGAATGCATCATTAGAAAGTGGTTTCCTGCCCCTGACCTATTCGAAAGAACCGATTACTGTATCCTCATCAACGATTTAACACTTGCTAGTTCACAAAGTTTCGGTTTTAGGAAGACAGAACATGAAAAACATGCCCTCGTTTCGATGCAGGATTTGCATTTAGCCTGTGTTTTTCAGCCATTTCTTTTTTTTCAAGCAGAATATTTTGCCTGTATGTGACTTTGTGAAAAGCTTCATATAGAATAAAAATGAATACTTATGACTCCGCCATGTCACTGAAGAGCTGCAGCTAACTGCAGAGCTGAAATATCACACTTTCCCTATTGAAGTGCTGCAACAGAAGCAAGCTATAGGCTTAAAAAGTCCTCTTCCCCGTTGATGGATCAGACTAATGCCTGTCTCTTTCTATAATTCCACGGTGACAGTTTAGTCGCTGCTCACTGCACACCCAAGAAAGGTTGTCACCGCTCAGAAAAGACATCCCCTATGGACTGCTTTCTGCTCAGTCTGGCCAATTAAAGTGTTAGATTGTGAAAAGTGCGGTAGCAGCTGTTTAATACTCCTCCTTCATAGGCTCGCTCTCAGCGGAATCAGGAGAATTCATACCGCTCTGTCTGTCTGTGTGCTGCCTGTCTTCTTTGGCATTCGAAGAATCTGGAGTTTGATGGTTTCAGTTAAGCGGCAGAGAGAAGCTAGCTATTTTACTCTGAAGTTTGATCCCTGTTGTGACTTAAGCAAAATAAAATAGAAAAAAAGAGAAAATGTGGATCAGTATTCCTTAAAGTATGTAATCACACCTAATCAATTCTATGGATAGATCAAGTAGGGCACTTTTATCATCTTACATGCAGTGATTTTTAAGTTGTTTTCCAATTGAAATACATTTGCAGTAATAAGATCTCAGAGTAACAATCATTGGTAAAATTATATACATATATATTCGGTTAAATCTCAAAATAAAACCAGGTTATTCTGGTGATGCTCATCACATTTTTGCAACCATAACTAATAATCATCCTGCTATACTAGTCAGACGTGTGAATGTAGACAATATAGCAACTTAAACTGAGAGTCTTCAATTTTTTTGTTTTTGGTATAAATGCAAGCTTTGCCAAACCCACAAATCCTTCTGCCCTCCATCCGTTTCTACCTGTGCCATTCAGACATGGGTCACGGGGAGCTGGAGCCAATCCCAGACAACACGGGGCAAAAGGCAGGGGGCATCCTGGACAGGAAAACCTGCTGGTACAGGATAAAAATAAACAATGATCCTGTTGTCATTTGTGCACTCACAGATCAAGAGACCCTGTGGCGAGAAACATCTTTCAAATGCAGCATCAGAAAATAGTTGAAGCCGCAAGCGATTCCCTGAATACTGCAAATATTACAAAAGTTTTTCTTTTTTTTCTTTTTCTTTTTTAAGAAAACGTGAAAGAGGCAGTTGTTCTTCACAGAGAGCCAAAATGTTTGTCAAACAAAGAAAACCACTCTGCAGCAAAAAAACTGCTTCAGTTTATCAAGGTCGCATGCTCCTACCAGCTGGGGGAACATGTGATGTCAAGCTGTACCTATCACCAAGATTAATATATGCAGGTATGCTGAACAAATGTCTGCGAGGGCTGAGTTACTGGAGCGAGATTTTTAGAACGGAAAACCAGCGCTGTATTTTTGTCCTGCAGACACAGTGAGAACACGCGGTCCAGTACTGAGAACTGTCCGTGGTGCTGAAAGCATGACTAAACTAGGCAAAGCAAAGATATTTTGGTGCTCACTGTGTTTTAATTCCTACAACATATGAGTCATATGTAAATTCTAATATCAAGTCATGGTGGCCTAAAAGTTAGAGAAGCAGACTGGGAATCAGTAGTTCGCAGGTTTGAAATCCCACAACTGACATCTCACCACTGTGCATCCATGAGCAAGACCCTTGACCCCCATCAAGCACCGTAATGTCGCTAAACCTCCGCATCCTTTTAAATATTTATTCCTACAAATGGGATTAAAGTAGGATTACTTTATTTTATTTTATCTTAACATGTATATGAATGGGCAATCAGGTTTGCGGCTCCATCAGCCTGGAGCAGACTATAAAAAACCGCAAAGCTCATTTGTGGGCTTTGGGGTTTTTTTTAAAGGAAGATTCATATGTTTTTAATGTATTGCCACTTTTGTATGTTTTATTTGCCTGTTTTTTTCTGGAACCTTAAAGTACTGCTGCTTGTCTTGGCCAGGACGAGGCTTTTCTGGTAAAATAACGTTTAAAAAAACACATATATTATTATCATCCATCTCCTTACCTTTAATCACAAAATGTGTCTTTTTCCTCTTAATGTCTTATGTGTTTATTTATTTCCCTCTGACTCATTTTCCTTTTTTTTCTTACTTCTCTACCCTTTTATTATTCAGTCGGTTTAAATATTCAAAGGGTCACAACATCCAATTATATGAACCCAGGGTAATGTGAAAATTAATCAGTTACCTTTGTGCTCTTTTAATGCCTCCAGTCAGCTGTTGTATATCTCACCACCAGAAGTGCAATTCTTTCAACTGTCCTGATTCACTGGCAACAACTTAGCTCGCTTTCGAAATCTGGAGACGATTGCCTGGGGAAATTCGTTTAGCTCCTAAATGAGTTCATCTTATTCGGATTGATGTTTTCACTTTGAACTGCTCCAGCATTAGTTTAAAGGCCGAAACACTCTTTGACTGCGTCCTGTGGTGCCAAGAACCAAGCGTCGACATCTGGCTGGTTCTGTTGCTTGCATTTCAAACAGGCTTAAGTTTGATGCCAGAAATATCCACATCTACTTCTAACACCTCTTTACCTTCTCGTTTTCCCCCTTTCAGACAGTAATTTTCTGCTGGGTAACGCTCAGGGCCACCGCGGTTACCCTATCGTCTACTGTTCAGACGGCTTCTGTGAGCTGACTGGATTCACCAGGACTGAAGTGATGCAGAAGAACTGCAGCTGCCGCTTCCTGTACGGCGCAGACACCAGCGAGCATGTGGCCCAACAGATGGAAAAGGCTCTGGAGGGCCGAGAGGAGTACCAGGCCGAGGTCCACTTCTACAAGAAGGACGGTGAGTGCACGGCGGAAAGGCTACAGAGCAGAAGAGTCTACTTCAAGTGATTTATGCAGGACTTGTTGTCAAATTGCAATCTGATCAAATTTGTTCTTTAGGTTACATCACGGGTCTTCAAAACGTGGTTCAACACCCGACTGCCGGATGGTTATGAAATCATCTGACATGATTCTTAATGGCAATAGTGATATACTTTCATTTCAAATATCGACTTAGTCTTTATGTACAGCCTGTAGCTGTCATAATCATTGCAATTATGCTTTCACATTAGCCTGTTTAAATTTTTTATTTTTTTTTAAATTTGTCTCCATTACGCTTTTAGATATTTGATAAATATAACTTAATTCTTTTAATCATGATTTCTTCAAAATCATCAAATGGAAAAAGTATTTTTTAGTAAAGGCATCACCTTCATCCCCAGATTTCCCCTAAGCCTTCTTTATTATAACAACAAGACAATCAGATGAGGTGAGAATCACTTGTTAGTTCATGTGAGAGATTTTGTTTGCTGTAATTGTAAGTTGTGCTTGATGGCAGCAGGTTGAAGCTCCATTTCCACAATAACAAGCATCTCTGTATAAGCTAATTATGTTTTCCTAAGGCAGTACAAAGTACTTTACATACTATCTTTAATTTATTTCTCTCCTTTTAACTTCTGGTTAATCCTCCTGGTGAAGTCTTGTGCTGAAAATATGATGTCATGCATGAGAGGAGAATGTACAATGCTGTTTAAGCTTCTCTGATTGGCACGTGGGATTATGTTTATTGAACAGAAACCCAAACTTGCAGCACCACAGTGTGAGAACTGCTAATTATGCTGATGGATTGCCGAACATAGACCACAGTGAAATGTTTCTTCTTCTCATCTCTTTTTATGATGTTTTTTTTCTCTACAATAACATTACCTCTAAAGGAAATGTAGGGGAAGCATCACTATTTACCCAAAACTAATGTAAAACGGAGTCCTGAAAAGCTAAAGTGAAGAAATGAAAATTCTGTGGACGTAACTCAGTGGTAGATGTCCATAGTGGGTTTATACATTTGATGGGGAACGGTCTTCTTGACTGTCTTGTTTCTTGCAACACAAATGTTGCAGTGGAAGACCACAATCTTTATTGTTTTCCCTCTTCTCTTCCCTCATCTACGGCTTACTCACACACATGCTCACTAGGGACACTATAGGAGACGTGAAACATCTGTTTGGTGGCAGAGCAGGGTTTCTGCAGAGTCGATAATGAGCAGGCTGGGTTATGGTAA
The DNA here is from genome assembly GCA_900302745.1 of Parablennius parvicornis. Taxonomy (NCBI): domain Eukaryota; kingdom Metazoa; phylum Chordata; class Actinopteri; order Blenniiformes; family Blenniidae; genus Parablennius; species Parablennius parvicornis. The sequence continues at coordinate 3,869 of OMNM01064641.1, read as the reverse complement.
GGTCTTGGATGGTGCTGATTCTCTCTGACTTGTCATATCCAAAGCCCCTTGCTTGCTCTTTCACTTTGCACACAATCGTAAAGAAGAGGATCCAGAACTAATTTGGGGCTATATTTTTAGAAAGGCTGTACGCTACACATTTACGGTTGAGACATGGTGATGTGACGTGTGAAATCAAAGGCCCTGGTGTGAAAAACAGCAGTCATTAAGGAGATATGTTAATGGAGGTGGGGCCGCAGGGAGCCGCTATGCCAGGATGCTACCAGTCCCCGCAGTAATTGATTCTGCCTGTACACTCCAGACCAGAGGCAATCTGGGTGACAGTTTTAATCTTACATCTCTGACAGACGCCTGATCTTGGAAGGTCGACCAAACCTTCCCACATTAATTACAAGGAGATGCAAAACAAGAGAGAGAGACAGACAGTGACTACAAAGATAAACAGACAACCCAGCAGACTGTGGCTCAGGTGGTACAGCAGGTCCCCGCGAACTGGAAGGTTTGTGGTTCAGTCCTCGGTTTCTCATGTTGGCTTGCTCAGGTGGTTGTACAAGGGGGCGAAAAATGGTCGTAAATACAAGAAGAGCTGCTGTGAAGAGTCACTAAACAATCACAACATAAAACGCACAGTCCAGTCAACATAAAAAAAAAACCCAACAAGTTTTAACCAAGCTGGGATACTCCAAAACTGAGCGTGCACAGGTAGAACATGTAAAATCTGCACAGAAAGGCCTCTACACCACTACAACACTGTGCTCAGTGTTTGATAATTTCAGGGCTGTTAGTTTATCTCATTCTTCTGATTATTTGAGGTAAGAAAATCTGCTTCTGCTCCGGTCTGTATAGAAAGAAAACTATCTGCTAACTGAGCGTTACTGGTTTCGTTCCAGGTGTGGCTTTCTGGTGCCTGCTCGACATCGTGCCCATAAAGAACGAAAAGGGCGAAATGGTCCTCTTCCTCTTCTCGTTCAAGGACCTCAGTGAAACCTACGGGAAGGGCCTCCACAACAGCAGGAAGGAGGGTAAGAAACAAGGCCTTTTTACAAAAAGAAAAAAAAAACCCTCATTATTTGCTGACTTTCAAGATGATTTACAAGGAGGCTGTCCTCTGGCCCCCAGCTTTCATTTTCTCCGTGCGCTCTTGTTCATCACTGTCACATCCCGCTCAGCAGTTTCTGTTTGGGCTGGCATTTGTTCAATGAACTCAGACTATGGGGATTTTGATTTGAGCAGCCTTGTGTCTTGAGGTGGAACCTGAACACAGTCTTGCAGACATACTGAGCACTATGTCAGAGGGAATGGCCTGTCACTTTACTTAAATTGCAGCTGAATGAAAGTCAAGTACGGGTCAGCAACTGTGTCTTTGTTTTTTTTAGTTTGTGCACAAAAACAAAAAAACCCCCCCAAAAAACAGTCAAATCTGATGATTTCTTCAAGCTTCCTTTGTCTTATTCTGATACAAACTTTTTGTCAATGAACCTTGCGGCCGTGTGCTGATCTGAGCGACTGCGTCAGTTTCAGAAGACAAGAGGCGGCGGAGGAAGAGCAGCTCCCACTTCAGTGAGGCCAGGAAGCGAGGGCGCAACATGTTGTACCAGCTGACCAGCCAGTTCTCCAGAGGAGGCAAAGGGGAGGTCAACTTGGGTGGAGTGAGTTCATCTCTACTTCTTCTTCTCGCTCGATTGGGATGTGTTTTCATTCTTGGATAAACCCTTGTGGAAGAACACTTTGGAGTGACTTCCAATCATCCTTGAGTTTAGATTATTAAATGATTTTTTTTTTCTTTTTTAAGGGAAACAACACGAGAGTTTTGATTTATAGTACCAGGCTTATCCTATTAACAAATATAATCACATGGCTTTACAATTTTAAGTCTCTTGGTTTGTTTCTAATCTTCCTCCTGTAGCATCTTCTGCATGCAAGCTGTTGTTTTGTGGGTTTAAACGGTCAAATAGGAACGTCACTGAGACGGCGGTGGTTGCTTGGGAGCACGAGCTTCCCTCATCTCTGCTGGCGAGCTATCATTAGCTGAAGGAGCAGCTGGATGTATCAATGTCATTATCCAAACAACAAACCAGAAGACGCTTTGTTTGTTATGTGTTCAGTATCTTGTTTCACACATATTGCTTTTACCTCAGCTGCTCTGTTTATCACCCACACTGTAGGCACAGGGTCTGAGAGGATTGGGAAATATTCAATATCCACTACAGACATTCAATATCCAACCCTTTTTAGATAAGTGTGTCACTCCGCTCATGTGATTGACTCTGTCCCTTTCTCAAGGGTGTCTGAAGTCCCCCCAGAGACGCTATTTGTTGTTGTTGTACTAGACCCCGGCTCTGGGCTGCTTGTCCTGCATCTTATTTCTAGTCATGAACTTGTGCTTTACTCCAAGCAATGTTATTCATGAGAAAAACGCTCCCATGTTGCGCTCAGATTCAAATGGGAGCAGCTTTTCTCGCGGTGCACCATTTTGAGTTTAATCCCGCTTCTTCCCTGCAGAGGCTTAGTTACCAACTGAGTGTGTACTCAAACATGCCCTTCAGTGTGTGACTTGCAATGCCAAGAGGGGAAAGCAAGTCAGAAATGTTCTGGGGTGACAAAAAAAGAAACAAACTGGAACAAACCAGTGAGGTAGTAGTGGTTGATTCGGGTCTCTAACATTTGAAAATCATAGATAAATAAAATGGGAGGGAGGTTAAGGACATGCCTTAGTAGCATTTTTATCTAAAGGACGTTTCATCTTCATACTAAAACTGAGTAGGCTGATAAAACAAAGATATTCAGGAGCACTAATTTTCAAACTACCAGAACATTTTAAACACATGACAATTATCTGGGAATCAAAACTCTGGCTTCCTCAGAAATGATGCATTGCAAACACAAGTCATTGTGCTTCTCACATCTAAGGTGCATCTCATTGACTTGGTTTGCTGGAGTCCCAATATTGTTTCTGAGAAACACTACAGACTCACTCCCTTCCTCCTTCATCCAAAGTACTCACTTACCAAGTTCAGGTCGCAATGCCTTAATGTGGCCACCTGTGGTATAAAGAGCAGCAGCACTGTAGACTATTATCACGTAAGACATGGACTGATGAGCTCGTCATCATGTCATTGTAACGTGAATAAAATTTGACTCGCAGTTAGACAAGTCCAGCTATTTAACATGTTTTTTAAATTCTCAACACATCGGAACTGGAGTAACAATGGTTTTTACCGTAGAGACGCTGAGGGACAATCTGCTGTATTCAGCTGACCTGCATTTTGTCAACATTTTCAGAATCATAAGCTCCGCTGCAGCTTTCAGACCTGCAGATTCCTTCACGGGGGGAATAAGTTCGCTGCGCCTCCCTCCTTCCTGAAAGACCTGCTGCTGCCCTGCTTCACAATCCCACCTACATACAGATGGCAGCGCTCGCCGGCACCGTGCATGCGCACGCCACGCCGACATGTGTTGTAACACACGTGCACTTTTACATAAACATTCACACTCAATCAGCAGCGCAGACGCCGCACGATGACTCGCCCCTCCGAGGAGAGCAGGGGGAGACATATGCAAAACATCAACACACCCAGAATTAGATGCAGCGTATTTATCATTCAGATTTTATGGCAGCGCTCTCTCAGCATGAGACGGTGTTTTTACACCGTTTCCCTGTCGCCCTCGCACATAATGTGAGAATATGAAATTCAACAATCAGACTTAATGAGTTTGCTGCCATGCTCTTTCTCTCTCTCTCTCTCTCTCTTATTCCATCCCGTATGCAGACATGCACACGCTCGTGCAATTTTCCACTTTTCCATAACTTCCACTACCACCACAGTAACCACTTCAAACTGTTTAACAAATTAGACTTGTTACGATTA
>OMNM01064640.1:13608-30537 GCA_900302745.1 Parablennius parvicornis | reverse complement strand
GGGGGGAGAAAACTGACGCAGCTCTGCTCTGTGGCACCTGCAGCGGACCAGAATGCCCCACGGCCAGCAAGGTGAGCACAACTTGTCCCCGCCGTCCCCTTTGGCCTGGGAAATTGAATCTCCTCTTGGAGGACTCTCAGCATTTCTTTCAGAGACCTGCCAACTGTGACTCTTGGCGCAAGCAAGATATCAGCTGCTGCGGCCCTCACGGATCTTCTCATGCTTGTCGTTCGACGAGGAGACATCTGGGCTTGGCTGTGGGTGCTGCTCCTCGAGTGCTCGGAGGCTGGACTTCATGAAGAAAAAAAACATACCAAAAAAAAAAAAAAAACCCAGGACATACACTATTTTTTCTGCATACATATAAATGCCTTGGTCAGCAATGATTAAACATGCAAATGTATTCAAAAAGTATCAAAAATATTGTTGTCAATGTGTTTGGCATGTCCCCGAACATTGTATCAAGACAATCATTTAATCTATACGTTCACACAATCTTGAGCTGAATTTATTATAAGTGTAATTGAGGAAAGTTAACTTCATTAACATACAGTTGCAACAGTGACAGACTAAGTCTATATGTGACGAATTAAAAAATCAAATAATGAAGTGAAAACCATTAGAAGGATTTGCGTTGAACCAAAACCTGCAACGTGAAGCAGTTGGCACAGTATGGTTGAATCACTGCTGGTTTATTACTTAACGTGTTTTATGAATCAGTCTATTGAAGGTTAGCGTTTAAATTCATGCATTTTATGTTAGTTCCATCTATTTTCTAAATGTCTCCTTCCACTCTTTTTCTATATTTTGACACTGTACCTTTCATCACACATGTATCATTCCAAGTGCTAATTGTGGTACTAAGCTGCAAATTACTGTATGGATAATCTTTGCAAAAATTACAATACATAAGTCCCTCTTTACTTGATACTTCTGCCACTTAAATTTGCATGAGCTAAAGCCGAGCTTGCATTTAAGACTAATCAGGGTCTCTACCACCACACATCCTTAGTTAAAACAAGCATTGTGCCATCAAACAATTTAATTGCATAAAGCGGAAAAACACCCTGTTGAAGTGCAGCCAACTTAATGGCTGTGTTTACTAATGCCCCCTTAAGGCTTTCTGCGTATTTGTTCAGGATGGACAGTGAATAGAGCGCTGGACACACTGTTCCCTGCAGCCCCTCTGATATTGTGCCACCTGTTCCTGCCAGCCATTCTCTCCCCACGTCCCTTTCATTCTCATTGTCTCGTATTTCCTCAGCTTGTTGCTGCTGCTCTCTTTGCTTCTCCATCTGTTTTCCGGTCTTTCGCTCGGTGCCAGTGTGCCAAGGCCTCCTGAAGTTGCACGATAAACTACCTGACTCAAATCAAGGCACAACAGCAATATCACTTTATGTCTCTTACCTAATGCCAGATACATTTCCCTTTCTTGTCTTCTCGTCCTTGCATCCCCACCACCCATCCCTCGCTGTCTCTCCACTCAATGCCAAGGCCTGCAATGGTCCCATGATGGAGACTGAAGGACAATGCCTGTCAAGAAAACACACACACACACACATACACACACCTATAATAGATTTGCCATGTAAGCTCATTGAGTCATATCATTTTCAAGCCAGTAGGTAAAAACCATCAGAAAAATTGGTTGAAAAGATTCAATTTCAACTTTATCACACAGCAGTTGAACAGCGATTTAATTATGAATGTTAATGTATTGAACAGAGAGCACATTTCACATTTCCCAGCCATTGTCAGTGTATTAGCGAGCTTGCATGTATAGTACCAGAAATCAGAAAAAAAAAAAAAAATTTAATAAATCAAAAAAGGCACTCGGAATTCAGTCACTTTTAATTGTATTGTATTTACCGGGGCTTTTCTTGATGTGACACCTCAAAATGGCTTTAACAAAAACTCAGTAGCTTCAAATGTCTAAATTGCTTCCCCCCAGGTTTTACTCAGAAGTTGAGACTTGGTGCATAGCGATTTTCACCGATCAGCCACACTTTCAAAGTCAGTGACAGATGAAGTAAATAACATTAATTATCTTGTTACATTGGAACCTGTCAAAGGGTGGAATACATAAAAAAAAAAATGTGTGAGCTTTCAATTCCTGAAGTTGATGTGTTGGAGGGAAAGTTGGGAGCAGTTAAAAACTAGAAAAGCACTCCGAGAGCGCAGACCTCTGCCAAATGGTGTTTTCAATGGTAAATTTTCCCAACTTCAAAGTGTCGCCATATCATTAATCTGGCTCAGATCCAGACGAAATTTGGGACAACTCAGGGCAATGATCCTCCAATTATAAATGTCAAATTCCAAGAGAATTGAAACTACTTTCTATGAGTTATGATTTTTGAAACTGGTAAATGGTAATTTCCTGAATTTTTCCTGACCTTATTCTAGATCCGATCCGGATGAAATTTTGCACCCAACTAGATATGACCACCCTGCAGATCACCACATTTTTACAAGTCAATCAGATATGATCTCCAAGGGATATGATATTTTTGAAAACGGCTCAATGATAAGTAAAGGGGAAAAACATTTTTTTTTGTATACAGATGGTTATCCTGATTACTCTCAAAACTTAATGAAATCTAAGTTGGGTCAAAACACATCTGAATTTTTTTAGGAAGATCCCGTCAGGAGTTTTTGTGTAATTCTGCTAACAAACAGACAGATATACAAACCCTGGCAAAAACATAAACTCCTTGGCGGAGGTAAAGAAAATAAAAATTAAAAAAAAGAGAGAGACAAAAACAAGTAGATGACTGGACCAGAGCATGTTGTGCTGCAAATTTTGGGACGTCTTGCTGCTAAACGATAGTCAGTGTCCATCAAAGCACTAGGCTGGTACTTTTGACAGGGTTATGGATGCGTGCAGAGAGCATAGTCTGCCCAATGTGGTCCAATTCAGTACAGAAAAGGTACTTTATGAAAAAAAAGCTACTGGGTAGCACATGCTTTTCTCCATGCATCACCGTTTGATATGGTCTAGGTTGTGCAATCAGAGATCCATCAGACTTCCCATTGTGTCTCTTGTCCACTGCTGAGCATGCCTACCACAGCTGAGCATTAGAGCTGGACACTTCAACAACACAAGAAGGTGGCTTAATCTAATATTTTGGTTGACTTCATTTAATTTTATGAATAAAAACATGGAACATTATGAGTCATCACGTTATATTTCTGATGGCAATTAAAAAAGATGCACAAAGGACCATTGTGATATGAAATACTGTCTAACTCCAAACAATAAGAGGTATGCAAGTAGGATATTATATGGTGACATTAAGCTGCACTAATGGGTTCTAATAATTATAAATCTAAGGCTCCATTTACACAATGTATTCAAGTGAAAATGGAAAACATTTGTGGTGTTTTACGTGTTCATATACATGACAAAGGTGCTCGGGTGCAAATGTTGCAGCCGAAACGCAAAGCCTTTCTGCAACATTAATGTAAGAATGATGTATTTTCTCTTCAAACATCGTCTGAACAGGGCCCTACTCTGAGAGAATGTGATCCCCACCTGCCACCAACCTAACTGCACGTCATTGGCCAGTAGGCTACAAATGTTTTGTGGAAGCAATGGCTAAACATGCCAGGGCTAAACACAGGTCTTGTTCGAATCTGCTAAAATACTGTCTTGTTGTATAAAGAAGAAATATAATTTGAGGTGCAACATAGATGGATAAAGAACTGAGTTGAGCTTGTTAGTATACAGCTATACATTCACAACATACAGACAAAACATCAGCAGCTATGTTGAGTCATTTAGAGTCACACAAGTTAATCCAATATATGTGACGTGATGCAGTTTTGTAGATCTTATATGTCACGGTTCCCAAAAAGAAAGTGTTTCCTGTTTGAAATGAAACCTTGATTGTGATTGAAATATCAGCAGAATATATCCACTTGCTTAAAGGTGGTTGGTAAAAGTCGGACGGTTTCAGTCCACCTCCGGTGGCTCCGCACACACACACAGATGTTTTCCATGATTCTGGTCGATGAGACCTCTGCTGGGGTCGACAGGGCTGTCGTGTCTTGTCATGATCTGGGCAAGTTTGAATAGTCAGGAAGATAGATGTCAGCCAACACGAGATTGTAAATGCCTCCTCAGTCCTGCAAAAAAGCCAATAAGCTTGTGAGTTAATTGAAAACACCTGTGAGAGGGGACCCATGGGCCTGCACGGACTTTTAAATGGCAGCCATAAAAGGCTCTTTTAATGGTAAAAGTCTTGACATTTAAGGGCAGGAAATGTAGAGGTGTAATTACTAAAACAAACAATGACATATTTGTGCTTAGTGACTCGGCTCCAGGACCCAGCTTTGTGGATGCGTCTAAATTTTACAAATGGAAAAGAGCCTTTATTATTACTATTATTGCCACGGCTGCTTTTCATACTGTGACAAGTGAAAATGCCACCTTTAAAAAAAAAGGTCTTCCTTTAGCGAAATGGCTTACTTCACTGTAAGTACGGATGCAGTGTTTGCAGAAAAAAAAAAAAGAAGGTTCTTTTGAAATAGACTTGTGAAAGGCTACAAGGAAGAGATAAAAACTGCAAACAAAACGAGTGACATGGTGTTTTTGGCAGCAGCTCAATCAGTAAACAGGACAATAAGTCGTGTTGCAATAACTTCTGATAGCTTAGCCTTTTTGTACATTTTTTTTTTTTATTTTGGGGAGTGCATGTGCCTTTTCAATGTCTGTTCTATGTGTGCACTCACTGTGTCTCTGTGCCATTGTCTGGCTGTGTTTGTTGCTTCTTGTCAACACATTGAATACTTTGTATAATCTCTTGCACAGTGTTCCTGCTAAAGTAGCGTAACAGCCCTGGGATCTGTTTGGTGGCGAATGCGCACAGGCTGCCGACACAGAAAAAGAAACACACAAAGATCAGCGCACCGTCACAGGACATGTGTTCGCATGATTTCAGAGTTTATATAAGCTGCGTGTGGGGCGATTGCACTTTTTGCTCACAGCTTGTAATGATGACAAGATTGCAGCAGAGAACAAATTGATGTCACTTACATTTGCTGGTGTCTCACTAGGCGAACGAATCACCAAAGATCAACAGAGATCTTGAAGTTGGTGTGTCTTTAGTCAGCGCACACAATCTGCCATGAGGATGAGCTCAGACAAAATCTGTGTATGCAGGGAGCTAACATCAAGCTCAGACAAAACAAAGAACATTCTCTGTATGTACGTAAGTATTTTATGTGATGAGCTCTTCTTAAGTCATGCATTCAAGCAACGCAACATTAAAATATTGCCTCCGATGTGAACAGGCACAACTCTCGAGTTCAATGAGCTTAAAGGAGTCTTTCTGTGTTATACTCACAGCTGTTTAACTTGCTCATAAAACCGGGCAACCGATTCTCCATTGTGCCATTCCTCTGGTCGATGACTGACTTCTACAAACATTAGAACAATTAACTGTGAAACCACACAAGTTTGAAAGTAGAAAACCAACACACGAACACTGCAGGTTTACTCATTGCAACAAAGCCTACTAATTTTTTCTTCACCCAACCCACAATGTGCAAAGTTTGATCTTTGCACACTCACACTGATTAACCCTTCAATGAGCATGACCATATTTTCTACCTTCCAACAGTGGGAGTCTAAGGCCTCGGTCACACTGCAGGGAAATGCAACTCAATGCTGACTTTTCGATGTTATCCGACCTGTTTTGTGACCGTGTGAAAGCTCCAATTTCATTTGCTTCACACCAGACCCAGGCTTTGTTCATATGTGGTACTAATTCTGATATTTTTCTATATACGACTGCTCCATCATTGACGTGTGACTGACGTCACATATAAGCCCCAGAGGAAGCGGCTCCGGCAAATTGTAAAAAGCTGTGCTCTCTTTTTTCTTTATTTTGTACATTTGTGTGTTTATGGCATGTTTGGGCTTGAACGTCTGGGACGTCCAATTAGACTTAATCCTTTTACAGACTTCCACTGACACAACATTCTCATTTATAATCTTTTCTACGTGATATAGGATGGAAAAACATGTGCTTTTGGTCACTTCTGCACTTTTCAACACATTTTATTGAATGAAATGAATTTTTGTGAGTGATTCTAAAGGTGCCATATAAATCGTTGACGCTTCTCCGTCGACAGACTGGACAAAACACATCAGTAATAACTGAACTGTCAACTTTCTGGCATTGAAATAAAATGCCATTACTTTTAAGATCATACTTAGTACTTAAATTTTGTTCAAATTTAGATTTTTGTTACAATTGGGATGTTTGAGAGTTGAATGAATCAAAGAGCATCTATTTAGGCCATTCCAAGAGCGGGAATGTCACTAAGTGATCCGATTGGAACGAGAAAGGTTCGATAAAATCCGACACAATAACACAGAAAAGTGATATTCACTTTATGTTTTCTATAAATTTCCCCCTGACCCCGCCCATGACAGACATCTATCACTTTGTGCAGCTCTAACCACTTCCTAAAACCGGTTAAATTCCCTAAACAAGCTGTTGAGCTTCAGGGATGTGTTTGGTGTTATTTTCTGCTGGATTTTCAGTGAAGTGGAGGCAGCCACAGTGATGTCACTTTGTCAGTGTGTCCCTGTATGAGGCCTGTGCAGCATACTGTAAAAACAGAACCAAAACACATCATTACATCTGTTTTTACACCTTGCTTACAAAGCTCGGTGTGCCTGAATTCTTTGATTTATTGTGACACCCTTCCCCTTCTTTACTTTGTGTGATCTTTATTCTGTACAAGCCCTTCCCTTTGTTGTCTTTGTCAGTCTCTTCCTCTACCAACCACCCTTTTTTTTTTCCTCTCGCTTTTTTACATTCTGTTACATGATTTTATGTTGATGTCTCACCACAATTCTCTGCATCAACACCTTTTTAATACTTTTCTTGTGCTTCATCTCTTCTATTATCTGCGTCCTGTTGGGTTGTTTTTCCATTTTATCTTCCGTCCAATTCTAACCTACTCCGCCGCCAAAATACTGCTTGTCATTTTATCGGCTCAAACCTATTGTCCTGTTCCCTTGGAGCAGCAGAGCTGTTTTATAACACAGAGACCAAAGGTGTGAGTTAGACATTGATTGCTCTGGTGGTGAGAGGAAAATATTATGGATTTTCACTTGTATTCATAAATGTGATTACAGCAGTGTGTTTGTGTTTTCATTATGTGAGAACAGCAGTTCATCCATCACAGTGCAATCTGGCAACACTTAACATTACTATTGCTGCACAAGCCCTGAGCTTGCTTATGCTTGGTAACACATAAGACAATAAAAGTACCTTCATATAGAATTTTTTTTTTAAAACACCATTATCACACATACATCAGAACACTGTTTGTAGGCAGCCAGTTTCAACTGGCACCTTCTCACACCGTAAACAGTGTTCACAAACAATGTAAGCTACTGTTTGTTTGTTTGTTTTTTTTTCATTCTGTATCACACTTTTACTAAATGAAAGCACAAAAGGAGACGAGTGCAGATGTCTATCAGAAAGGAAATTTGTGGACCAGAGGCCTCAGATATAAAATTGTGCAATCCAACTTGCAGGGTTAAAGATGTATAAATGATAGAGAACACCTTAATTTCAATTTGAAGAAAAACTATAACCACTTTTTTTTTTTTAATTTATCCATTACGATCGCACTGTTTTAGTGAGATTTGCAAACATGACACAACATTTTTAGAAGAATGCTTCATTTGTCACATATACAACAAACTGTGTTTTTCTGAGTTGAATCTACCCCAACTTACTTTCACGAAATATGAAATATGACTAGACATTGTGAATTGCTGAAATGTAGTCCATTGCAGCTGATTATACAGTCAGATAGGGCCGATATAGAAAAATGACTGTGCCAGCCTCTAAACTTACTAACAACTTCATACAATAGACACAGTAAAGACTCATGGCGCAACACAATAAGTAACAACGACCGTCAGAATCACAAAGCAGACAAAAGATCATAATCCAGCAAGTTATGATGGAGATGCTGCAAATATTTTGAAGTCTGTGCCTATTCATATAAAACACAATAGAGATAGAGACAATATAATATAACTTAAAGCCTGATGACATGACAAGAAACACAATCTCTTTATCTGTTGGTTCCTATTATTTCACGCTCACAACACAAATATGACAAGCACTGAATGGATATCACTGATGCTTTATCACCGTTCAAAAAGTGTTTTTGTAAGGACTAGATCTGCAGTTTTAACTTCGTATTATACAAAATATAGCATCACATATGTCAAGAAAAGTGCCATCAAAGCCAGATTCAGTCATTTAGTCTTCACACACTTCATACACAAGCACACACGAAATAGTGTACATAACTTTACATGGCAAACAAACGTCGCAAACAAAATAAATTCCATAGTTAAACAGTGCACCAGTTTGCCCAAATACATGATCCTGTCCAGTAAGTGAGAATCAGACCTCACCAATATACCGAAAAGCTGATGAAACTGACACCGTATGTACTGACGAATAGGAGGGAATATAAATCAGAAACATTCTTACAAGGTTTCAGTGTTAATTGATTCATTTAAATTCAATTTAAATTTTCAAAAGTCTTTTTTGTCAAACCCATTCGTTGTGGAATGATCAGCGGGCGACAAGTGAAGGCTGCAGTGATTTTAGTGTCACTGCAGTGAATACCGGTGATGTTGTTAGATATCTTCTGTCTTCACTGTTGCAGCGCTTTGTAATTTGCAGACGGTCCCCGCACACCGGGTGCTGTTCATAAAGACTAATGTTATTTCTGCTGCACCAAAATTAAAATAAAAACTACTTGTAGCATATTTCCTACCTCACACCAATGGAAAAGAGCCATTGTTTGTGTCTTTAGGTCTGAATCTGTGAATATCACTGGTTCATTATGTTCTTGTCCTTGATAAATTGAAAATAATGGGATGATGTCCATCTTGCAAATGTAGAATTTGTCTTTGTCGTCATCTTCATGAATTCCAGCTGCAGGAATTAACTCTTACTCACAGGTTGTTGTTTTTTTGTTTTTTTGTTTTTTTATTCTGATGTCAGAATGTGTCATGGTGTTTTCTTGAATATATTACTGCATTACAGATAATAGGAATACATTACTGCTTACAGCTTACAGCTTACATACAGTCCATTTCAATCTTGAGAGAGCCAAAATTGGTGAAATAGTGCAATAAAAACCTTCAAATCTTAAATCTAAAGTTTTTCTTTTTGTGGCACAGACCATACATTTTGGAAAAAGTCAAAATTCTGAATAGTTACTTCCAAAAAACACTTGAGATCTCAAGATTAAGATCATTTTAATTATGCAAAATACAGTGAAATGTCACAAAATAAATCTACATCGGTGTGTGTGTGTGCACGTGTTTCTGTGCATGTGTGTGTGTGTGTGTGTGTTAAAGTGTGTTGTTTGACAGAGGGTCTCCTCACCGACTTCCTCCTCCTCCCGTCCTGATGTGGAGGACTTGGATTGGAGGATGACGGCTGACTGGCTCAGCTCCGCCCACCAGCTGATGGCATTTAGCATCCAGCAGACGCCTCATGGCGGCTGATGTGTGAGGTGTCCACTCAGTCTGCCTCCACAAACCTTGGCGTGTGTTTGGATTAGTTTGAGTGTTATTTTTAACTCAACTCCACTCTGATCCTCGAGTGTTTGAGTTTTTGTTAAATCTCAGTCAACTCCACCCGTCGTCAAGCAGTTTGATGAAGGTACCAGCTGTTTGTTTTGAGTTAATTAGATCTTTTTGTTTGTTTCAGGTTTGCCACTTGTGTTTTGTAAATTTGGGTTGGTTGAAACTTTAGTGAACAGGCTGCCTTTCTGTTGTGTTAAATCCATCATTGTATAGTTAGCCATCAGGTAATGTTTTTTTACTCTCTTGGGTTTAAACAGGCTTTATGCCTGGATGCAAATTGTGTGCTATGTCAAGCAACAAACTTTTGCTAACATAAAATTGAAGAGAATCACTGTGGAATGCCTCATAAATACATGTTTTTGCATTGCTCTGTGTATCTTGTATTTTTCTACAGTGTGAGGGGGATGAAATAAAAAAAAAAAAAAAGTAAGCTACAGAGCAAGTAGCATGAAAAACATGAATATAAAAAATACCTTTTCACACCACAAGGACTTCAGGGCATTCAGACATTTTTATTTATATATTTATTTATTTTTTGTTATTAGCTTTCCTTTCCCTTTAAATGCTGCAATGTAAAAAGCAGTTAAGTGTTAGGAGTGTCTCCCAAGGATTTCTGAGCTTTTCTTCTCACTCTCTTGCTGCAGTGCTTCCTCTCATTCCTGTGCTTGTATTCATTTTTTTTTTTTTTTTTTCAGCCCTGTGAACATGCCAGCACATTTGAAGATTTCAGAGAAGGGAGCACAGCCACCGTGTTAAACCATCAGTGTAACAGATGGGCAGGTTAAAGTAAATGAGGAGAGCAAACTTGTCTGTGCTCGCATCAGTTTCAACAAGAAGATGGTAAGGATGTTTTTATTTATATATTTTTTTGTGTGTTATACAAGGAGATCTTTGAAAGTCACATGCCCACATCTGCCTGTGTGTGCATGTGGACTTCCCTCTTCATTTACAGCAAACCCTAACCTTGCTCCTTGTGAAACTCGCATCAGGTTATGCCTGAATATTTACAAGTAAATTAACAATTGATCGAGCAGCAACCAACACTCAGAGACGAAATACACCAATAATTATATTGACTATCTCAGGCTTACACAATGAATCCAACAAATATGATGTAAAATGTTTATCTCTGTGACAAACGACTCGAAGATGTGTGGAGCAACGCTGCGCCTCTAACTGTGGTGGTCACAGTTAATTATGGACGTTTATGTCACAACCAACTGGTCGCTTTGCTCTTGGCAGCAAAATCAACCAACCCTGAAAACTTTACCCACAAAAAGAGAGGCACAATTAGTGAACAGTCAGAGCTCAGAAAAAGATGAATGTCCTTCCAAGACAATTTTAGTTCAGGAGCCACATGTAGGCAAATTTTGTCTTCAGTAAAATGACAGCGATTCCAAATGTACAGGTACACTGAAGTCTATATTCAATTTTAATCTGAGGTAATTTGATAAATACAGTGAAATATCATTTATTCATTGGCAATTAATCAAGATTGAGATTCTGATCCTGTTTTCACTGTTGCTATGTCTTGTTTTTTGGGTTTTTTTTTTACTGTATTTTATTATTGTATTGCTTGCACTTCCTATGTCACTTTATGTGCAGTACTTTAGTTTCAGCTGTAGCTGTTTTAAATTGCTATATAAATGAAGGTAACTTGACTTGAAACGATGTCCTCTATTTGCTTTTTAAAATTAAGTTAAATACAAAAAATGTGCCATGCATAACTTGATATTGTGGTTTATCATCTGTCCAAAGTTTCAAATGGAAGTGCAATCACGTCCCCTGAAGTGTGTACTTATCATAGTGAAGCCATGTCACTTCTGTCGTCCTCACAGTCTGGTTTTGGTGGTATTCTCACGAAGTAGCTCGCCGAAACAGATCTTTCAGCTCAATTTTATATCATACTTGCTTCTCTTTCTAAAGCAGTGTGTCCATTTTCTAAACCAGAACGGCTTTTATTGTGAATGTTTTACACTTTTCAAGGTCATCATCACTGTGCTGGGATTTGGCCTGGTGCGCTGTATGTGTGACACCCCTGGTCTGTGATCACGGGCTATGTCAGGGCAGGCAATGTCTATTTGTGCTGTTTCTGTCTTGAGTTCACAGATGGCATCTTCTGTCTTCTACCCTGGAATGAGTGTCCATAACTGCAGCCACTCAGCTCATTACCAGCTGAAGTAAAAATAGATGGCACTGAGTGCAGCCATTAGGTAGTGTCAGAGCTGTGAGCAGCCCTGTTACCTGTTTGTTTTCTTGTCTGCTAACTTCTTGCACCATGCTGACCTCTGACAAGAGTGTTAAGGTCCTGTATTTTTAAACCTTCTCACTTTGTTTTTTTGTTGTTGTTGTTGTTGTTTTGTTATTATCATCCTTGTTTATATGAAGTACTATTTTTTTGTTGGTGTTTTTGATCCGTTTAAATATTCTATATTGCCTTTTGTGAACCCTTATTAAATCTTGTGGCATCCTTACAGTGATATTTTTATTAATGTTAACAGGCTCATATCATGTCCCCAGAAAGCTGCAGGGAGCTCTGGTTGACACTGGATTGAAGGCATGAGGCTTCATCCTGGACGAGCTAGCACAAAGGTGTCGGATCTTGGAGCGTCTGTATGATATGGTCTCCAACACAACTGAATATAATAAATGTGACACCAACAAGGTCTGCAGGAAGCCTTATGATGATATAATTAAAGATTGGACACCTCTGGAGTCGCACATAAAAACCATCGAGTCATAAAAACCTGTGCTAGCTAAAAAGCAGGCCCAAACATTCCGCACTGACGCGTCACCTGAGGATAATAGTTTATCACTTAATTTACACCAATGGAATAATTTTTCTCTTAATCTACATGTAGTCAAAATGTTGGCGTCATATGAGATAATAGAAAGTAAACAGATGGCGATGGTGAATTTCAAGGTACTCGGAACAGTGTGACATATGGGGGTTCTCTGATGAAAGGACGTGATATTTGTCAGTGATTTGGAACACCGAATACTTTTACCTTGATCTGTTTTAAATCCCTTTAACTCACACATGGATCTATGATTGCGTGGAAAATTGTGATGTAGTGATGCGATTCCTACGCTCATGCAGAAATTCATGATTTTTTTTTTTTTTTGGCTGAATGTGTATAGTTCCTCTTCTCATGTAGAAATACATTATTTCTATGTTGGATGTGTAGAGCTCCTCCTCTCATGTAGAGATTTATCATTTCTATTTTCTGTCGCCATTATTTGCAAAGGCACTCAGAACAGCGTGACATGTGAGGTTCTCTGACGAGAGGACGTAATATATGTGGGTGATTCGGAGTGCCAAACACCAATATGAGAAAATCCCAAAGTAAAGTCAAAAGAATAAAAAAAGATGAGTGTGAGAGAGAATTTAAGATGTTTTGAAATATATCATACTTTTAATCGCTTAAGATTACAATTCTTAATTACTTGGATGCATTTCTTTTGATTCTTTATAAAGCTTGAATGTATTTCGTTAATTTCTTTGCAAAGCACTGAATTGCCTTTTGTCTGATCAGTGCTCTATGGATCAGTTGGCCGTACATTGAAACCTTGGCTTAACATTTTATATTGGGGATATCAAAGACGTGGCCCACAAACCAAAGCCAAAGTCTACTCCAGTTCACAGAATGGCCTTGCATACTTTAGAAATCACAAAGACATTTACTTTAATATTTCAGTGAGCCTAACTTGTGTTTATAATGAGTCTACTGGGGATAGGCAGACAGCCTGGAGACCCAGAACAGTGAAAGCTGGCTACAAAAAGGTATCATCATCAAAATGTTCAAACATTGCAGTGAACCAAAATCATGTTATTGTGGACTTTTACTCACATTAGACACTTTAAAGCACATTGCACCTCATTGTACTTTTTAAAAACACTTGTTTTTATTAAGCTGTTTGTTGTTGTCTGTTACACTGTGTTGTTTTTAAGAGTGCCAACAAAGTTTCATTGTAGAAATGCATTGACAACGAGAAAAGCACTCCGAGAGCACAGACCTCAACCAAATGGCGTTTTCAATATTAACATTTCCCAAATTCAAAGTGCTGCCGTATTGTTAATCTGGATCAGATCCAAATGAAATTTGGGCAATGATCCTCAAAATATACATGTTAAATTTCAAGAGAACCGAAACAAAATTCTATGAGTTATGATTTTTGAAACTCGTGAACAGGATTTCCAACGTTAACTTCCAGAATTTTTCCTGACCTTGTTCTGGATCTGATCTGAATAAAATTTTGCACCCTACTAGATATGGCCATCCTACAGATCACCGAATTTTTATAAGTCAATCAGATATGATCTCCAAGAGAAATTATTTTTTTTTTAAACCGGCTCAATGATAAGTAAAGGGGGAAAATACTAGGATCTTTGATATTTTTCGTGTCCTGATGGTTATCTGAATAAATCTCAACATTTAATGGAATCTAGGTTGGGTCGAAACACATCTTCTGAATTTGTTTTTGGAAGATCCCATCAGGAGTTTTTGCGTAATCCTGCAAACAGACAGACCCTTGCAAAACATAACCTCCCTGGCGGAGGTAAAAAACTGTACAGATGGATGCAAATAGTGTCACTGACTCAATTTATTTCTCAGGGCTTTTAATTTAATCACATGTTAGGAATGATCGTGTTCGGCACAGCTGTAAAGACATATTGCAAATTAAGAAAATACATTTTTATACTTATTAGATAAACCCATTTGCAATTTTCTCTGTCCCATAAAATGAAGCCTGAATGTGTGTTCAAAAAGTGATACATCTCCATTGCAGGCTATATTCATCCACTTGCTCACACTTTACCGCGCCGTCACAATCACCTGCTCGTTTTATCTGATGTCACAGTTTTTGTCCAATTATCCCTCTGCTCACATTTTTCAAGCCACTGACTCGATTTAAATAGCATTTGTGAAAGATTCTCCTGCTTTCCAGAACCCAGGATGTGGAACCCTCCTTGTCACCAGCCAAAGCTGGCAGGCACAAGGACTTTGCTTATTGTTACTCACAAAGGCTAAAAATATTCACAAACATTCATACTTAAATTTCTGGATCCATAACCGAGCAGCCAGTAAAACTGAGGCCTGAACCCGCACGTATAATAATAAGGGAGTTGAGGCCATAAACATCAATAAAAGCGGGAAACACGCTAGAAAGAAAAGAACTTAAACACTTACAAACACTTTCTAATTTAGAAAACTGACATAAATATTCAAGGAAATTTGCCAAAATTGCTACATAAATGCTTGTATCAAAACATCGTTAGAAACCGACACTTTTTTTTTTTTTGTTGCTTTTTGTTCTTTGGTTATTTGAATGTTTACTGTTTTACACAAAGATTATCTAATCTATCTATCTATGGTCAATTCATCCATCCATTTACCTTTTGACCGTTGAACCAAAGGTGATATCGGAGTACTTTTATGGAAACAAAACAAACAGTCAATTAACCAGAAGGAGATGGTGTAGTAGCAGCGGGCAAAGATGGGCAAACAATGGGCAAAGCCAGGATACACCCTGGACAAGTCACCAGTCCACAAAGGAGGCACACAACCACGCAAACTTTCCCATCTGACCATTTAAAATTAAAAGTACATGTTCTTGGATTGTGGCAGAAAATCAGTGCACCTCGAGAAAAACAGAGAATGCTTTTAACCGCAGCATCATGCCGCCTGTCAATGCATCATGTATGTCGATTATCAATCGATTCATAACTTCTCGATGACATCGCGCAACCAGGCTGCACAGTGCATGGCTGGTTAGTTTGATAACAGAGAGAAAAACTAGATTTCATTTCAAATTGGTAACTAATGTGCAAACCAACGTCATCAACTAATGTACAGCACGAACTGTTTTGATAAGCCTTAATCAGATTGGAGGGTTAGAGTCGATTCACAATACCATCCATCTCTCTGCTGCTTTGGAATGCTTTGTCATTACTGAACTCTTTAAAAAAAATTAAGTTAATCAGCATCAATCCAATTAATTGCATCATTCCATATTCATGCTTAATTATTTTAATTGAACTACTTTTCTCAGTGCTAATCAGCAGAAACTCTTATACTGACAGTGTGAAGACGATGTATCTGCAGTTATTTTATATTGCCAACCATATTGTTGCAGGCCACTGCAAGAGCTCACGTCTATATTTAGCCTTTGGCACTGTAATGGGGTTGTGCTAAATTTATTATATACTTGTAGTGATAGGTAAATGATTTTTCCTGTGGAAAAGTCAAAGGGTTACTAATATCAGCACACTCTAGTCCTCTGGGAGGACTAAAGATCATATATTGTGTCAAATTAAGTTTCACATTCTTCTTTTGTTATGAAGAAGCTGCAGGTGCTGTATATATACTGTAACTGTATCAGTCAATGGGTACATGGGTACTGGAGTTATATTAAGCACCAAGTAAATGTAACATTTACTACCTTAGAATGATTTAACAATGAATTCTTCGGTTAAAGGTTAAAAATGGACCAGTAGGTTCGACTGCTGGAGCTTGATGGAGTGTTGGATAAAGACTCGGAGACGGTTTAAACTTTGAACAATTTTTTACTAAAAATTAAAACAAATTTGAGCACAAATAGCTTGTAGCACAAAAGTGTATGACAACCTTTAATATTGGTCAATAGAAGAAAAAAAAAATATCAATATGTCTATATCTCGACTATTCGGGTGCACCCTGTTATCATATTCTATTCTATTCTATCCATCTACAAACTCAGAATTCTTTACCTTGATCATACACAATCACGTGAAGTGAACCTCAACTTCATAAATAGGGAACAAAAAAAAAATCTCACACAGTTCCAGACCAACATACAATCGTCGATGATATTCAGTCAGAAAGTAAAACAGTCAATAAGTCCAGGTCTCCACAGATTTCAAAGAAAAAGGTGTTTGACGATTGCAACAGTTCCACGTGTGTGAGCGGGGGGGAAAGATCTGAGTAGGCTATACGAAGACTCAGGTGTTAGGTATTTGTGGCTTACTACACTGTCCAGTGCAGTGACCTGTGTAGATGTTAGAGGTAACATCCTGACTTTTTTTTCTTCCTGCTAGATTCAGGTCTCACGGCTCGCTATCTTGGTTCCCTTGGGTGAATCCGGCTTTTCTCGATCACACACACACACACACACACACACACACACACACACACACACACACACACACACACACACACACACAAAAACACACACAACACACAGACACACACAGACACACACAAACACACACACAGACACACAGACACACACACACACAGGTTTACAAC
>OMNM01064639.1:0-34111 GCA_900302745.1 Parablennius parvicornis | reverse complement strand
ATCATATCTTACAGAACTGGTTAGCATTACTGAACTAATTAATCACACATGCACAAGAAAAATCACATTTGCTTAATTCTGATAAAACGCAGCTTAAAATACAATCATCTCTGAATAATTAGTTTCAGTACAAATAATTATTTCCAAATGAATTAAATGGTATTTAATTTAATTTAATTTAATTTAATTTAATTTTATTTTATTTTATTTTATTTTATTTTATTTTATTTTATTTTATTTTATTTTATTTTATTTTATTTTATTTTATTTTATTTTATTTTATTTTATTTTATTTTATTTTATTTTATTTTATTTTGAAGCTTTTACAGCACATAACTCAATGATGGATGGGTTTTTTTTTCAAGCGTTTTCTAAATAAACCTTGGCTGTGTTTTTGAGTTAGGGGGCAGTAGTGAGTCGTTGAATCACTGAAACACTATCATTCTTTATAAGCAAACCTCCAGATCCTAAGCAATGTGTAGACCTATTACCAACCACCCATAGCAACAACAAAGACTAATTTCTAGTTGATCCGATACACAGGATGAAGTAAATGTGACATTGTTTTGATCATTGACCAAGTAGAGAATGTGCAATCCAGAAAACAACACCAACAAAAACACCGTTTGACTCACACTTGGGAGTTCCACCTCTTGCAGGAAAAGAAAAAAAAAAATAAATCACCTCAAAAGAACCTGATATGAGTGGAAACTGCAACCCGGTAATTTAATCAGAGAGGCCGAAATCAAAGGAGGCAAAAGTTCAGGATGTGAACGCGCTGAAATGTATCGGTTCCTTTAGAACGTCTCGACGTAGCCGACTCGCGGAGGAGCAGGCCTCGACAGAAAGGCCTGAGTAATGAAGATGGATGCGTTCTGTTATCAGGCAGCCACTTACTGGGGCCTGATGTAACCTTAAACATCGAGGATAGCTCAGTTGTACAAAGACTCTAATTAATGAATAGCGGCCATGAAAGAGGACAAGGCAAGTGTGTGCATTTGCAGATGAATTCAAGACACTAATCAAACGATGGCGGAGTGGTTTGGTTCGGAGAGAGAGAGAGAGAGAGAGAGAGAGAGAGAGAGAGAGAGAGAGAGAGAGGGGATGTTTGGCGAGGACTTAAAGCAGTGTTTACATGCTGGCTTAATGACTGCATGCATCAATCAGTGTTTTATGTGTGTGCATGTTCTTTTCATTCCTGTTTAACTGCAGGAGTGTTAAGAGCTAAGAGAAAGAAGTGCACGGAGACAAACAGCACACTCAACACCAAATCACATCCACTGCTTTGCTGGTAACCTATTGAGAAGCGGGTTTCCATTCCAACGTATCATCCTCCTCCAGTGTGAAGGTTTAAATCTTTTTCTAAAGCAGGGGAAGAAGAGGTTTTCACGGCACAAAGTCACAAATCCAAGCACAGTGTGCCGTCTACATCTGTTAATATGCCATAGGCAGACATTAATTAGGTCGGATCTTTGCCCTGTTGGATAACATTTTTAAAAGAGTGCGGAGCTTTCATAACCACGGTTCAGATTTTTTTGTGATGCAGACCAACTAATCTACAAGACTAAAAGAATAAAATACATACCAAGGTTGTGTGGGTACTATTTTTTTTTTTTCAATTAATTGCCACTCAGATACTCTTATTAGTTTGAGCTCATGGTTCATCAAAGCCACATAAGGTGGGATTCAGATATAAATTGTGGGTAGTAAGTGACACTCTTTCGGTTCTGGTCCAAACACTGGGAATGTCACCGCCGCGTATAAACATGGCTACCAAATGGTGTTTCCCAACATTTCTGAGTATTCCATAGTTGTTTGTGGGGAAACACTTGTTTTGTTTACATAGAGTGAGGCATTGTTTAATCCCTCAGAATCTGAATCCCTGGAAATCTAAACAACGGAGATACAACGTTTCTGACAGGTGTTGCACTTCTACAAGCTGTTAGCTGTTAGCTTTTCAGCACATGTGCAATCAACTCCAAGGCGGGAGAGTGTTCGTGCTGCTGGATTTAGAAGCATTTCTGCAACAGTCATTAACGACACCATCGTCTGCAAAAGTGCAGATACTGAGATGAAGTTACAGCGAAGACACTCTGATACACAAGCTTTGCACACAAAAAAAAACAAAAAAAAACCCCTCTGGCCAAACTGAAACTTTTTAAAACATTTTTAATTTTTTTTTCTTCACATATGCAAAATGAAAAAGTTGTCGTCTGCGAGTGCGACTTTTCTGAAAACAACAACAACAACAAAAAAAAAGAAAGAAAGAAAGAAGTTACACCATATCTAGATTGTTCTCGTGTGAAGAGGGTCTTGGTGTGAGTGTCTCATTCGCACTCGCCCTGCTGCACCTTAACTCATTCCCAAAGCTCAACCGGCTTGACCTAAAAACAGCCGGTGTGAACGCACCCGAAGATTGGTAAACAGGGTGCTGTTTTCTTCGGAGGGGTGATACAGACACGTCGCCCTTCACCAACAGAGTCGACGAAACGCGTCAAATAAATCTTAAGTCTCACCTCTCGATGTCGGCATGACGATGTTTAACATAGAAACAGTGGAAAAGGTTGCGTTACACCTCAAGTCACACATGCCTGCTGTTGCCTTGTCAGAGCATGTATGTACGTAGTTATACACACACACACACACACACACACACAGTTTTATATCGGTTTGTTCTTTTGTTAGCTTCTTACACCGACCTATTATTTCTGACATCGCTGCGCCGGTTGTGTTACCTACAATCTGCTCCACAGACTGCAGTTCAAAGTCTTTTGAAATATAAAACTAATGAGTCAGTGTAGTTATTTTACCAATTATATGTCCTTATAAACTTTGTTCATTGGGTAAAATATTGAACCGAGTAAGAATGAACTCTTTAGAAATGGTCAGAATTTCATCCAAAGGACTCTGACGATGACGTCAATCTGTCAGATTTTAATGGAGCTGGACTGAGAACAAGTGAAGATGTCGCCGTTCTTTGATAACCGGTAGTCCCCTGGGTTGTACCGATGACTGACGAGCCCTGGGCGTTCTTCTCCTCCAGTACCAGCTGCAGAGGAGCTCTCCGTGGCTCTCCGTGAGCCTGCGGTGGCAGACGTGGCTCGTCCTCCTGCTGGCGCTGGGGCTGCTGGGACTGGCTCCATACGTCGTCCACCGCATGATGACCGCCTACACCAACCCTCCTCCTCCGGGCACTTTTAAAGTGGCGGCAGCCTCCTTCGGCTTCCTGACAGAGGTCCTGCTTATCAAGTGAGCACTTTGTGTTGCAATTTGGATTTATTAAGCCTCATTTCTGCTCTGTTTTTGCTCGAGGCGTCCTTGGTTTGAACTTAAGAACACGGTCAGAATGATTAATGAATAAGACTCTGACAGCAGTGCCTCCTGAGCTGTGCTGCATTCTGGCTTTGCCAAATGTATAAAAAAAAAAAACAAAACAAACAATATTTTTCGAGCAACATTTAATTTTTATGTTGTGATGAGTGCCTGTGTCACCCCCCCAATGACACGCCGCATGTTCCCCTAGTCCCCTTCCCCATTTTGATATTGCTAATTGGAACCTTGCCTGCAGTCCTGGAAACCATTAGTAAATGAACAGTCTGGTTTTATTAATATCTAAGTGGTAAACAATGCATTGGATTGCAAGCATAAACAATGTCTTCTCTCCGATTAGAGAGCAACATATGGCAGATATTGTAATCAGATTACAAATCCGGAGCTGTGTAATCTATAAAACGCCAAAAGCAGTTGCTCAGTCAGGATGCATACTTCATTCACTAAATCATTAATTCATGATTTTACAAAACAGTTAGTAGGATTTTTACATGTTTTTACAAATTGTTTTTCTTTAATGTGTTGTTAAGAATTTAAAGCATTAATATTTCACTCAATGCCACATATTAAAACTTTAGTATAAAGTAACATTGGGTGAAATTGTAATTTTATATTTCTATTTTTTTTAATCATTTATTATTTTCTTTCTTTCTTACATGTCCCAAATTAAAAAGTCATTCATTCACCCATTCATTTATTCAGTCATTCACACCCTTTAGTAACCTTTCAAAATCTAACCATAAAAAAGGATCTATCTATCTATATATCTATCTATCTATCTATCTATCTATCTATCTATCTATCTATCTATCTATCTATCTATCTATCTATCTATCTATCTATCTATCTATCTATCTATCTATCTATCTATCTGCCTTTGTTCTTTGTTCAAATTCGCGTTGCGTTTTGTGTTGCAATGTCCTATTTGTCTTAATTTCCCTCCCCACAACTTCACGTAGCTTCAGTGAATTATAGTCATACCGTCTGTGGAATGAACATTATTTTTTTGCGGTTCAGTCTAAACTGTTGTGAATGCAGATGATATGTTAAAGCATATCAGCGATGGGGCTGGTGTAGACAAAAATAGAGGTCTCATGGGGGCCATCTTGAGGAGATTAATCATTAGTAATCTTTTCTGCATGTGTGTCTGCTGCTGCACCCCCGAGTGCAAAAATAATTGTGTCAAAATGTCCAAAATGCATAAAAACATGAAATGCCTGTCAAGCGCCCAAGAGTGCATATGATCATCTCGGCAGCAGTTTTTTTATTTCTTGAATATTATTGCTGTATGACACGACAGCACAGAGCCTCTCGGTGTATTACAAGGCTGACAGGGAGCTTAAGTTGACCCCCCGCTAGGCTTAAGCATGGGGGGATTTTTAAATGTTTTTTTTTTTAATCAGATCCAGTGTGGATGCTGCAAAGACCTAGCTTCAATAATGACTGTTGCATGGTGGTGTGGCAGAAAGGATTCCAGGTAGAAATGGCACTAATGTGGCAGCATGCCTTAAACAGTATCACCAGGCCATGACTTTGCTCTCCTTTGATGCAATCAAGAACCCGTTGGAGTATCCCTAATGTGCAGAAATGATCAATTGAAGCGCGAAACACAGAAAATTGCAGAATTTAATCGACTGTGCACGAGATCTGTGTTCTTCATTGTGTTTTAGTATCAGTCAATGTTTTGCCCTGATTCGAAAAGTGTTAATAAATATCACAACAATCTGAAAATCTCCCTATATTAACATTAAATACATTTTTAAAATATTTATGTAATTAGAAATATGTTTCAAAGCTGAAATATTATTTTTTTTAGAAAACAGTGAGGTTTAGCTACAGAAGTGTGTTTGGACACAGAATGTTCAGTGTACCTGGTTTTACAATTCCTCTAAGCTCAGTGTGCAGTGCCTGTGTGAATAACATCACATCAACATCACAGGAAATAGACTTGACACCTAAAACCCCGCTTTAGATCGCCAGTCTCACGAAAGCTCAGAAATTTGTCTCTAATTAAGAGCTGAACAGACGCCAAATAAACACAGTCAGTCAGGACATCGTCTGTTCTGCGAGTTGGTAATTGATAGTCTGTACATACTTCCTGAAGAAGAATACAAAATTCCAACTGATTTTAATATGATTTAATGAAAATTAGCTAGCGGTTATGAACTTAACTTAACTTAACTTAACTTAACTTAACTTAACTTAACTTAACTTAACTTAACCCTCAACTGCTCAGGCTGCATCAGGAAGAGCGTCCAAGCATCACACTCGGGCCATGTCAAACATGTGACTCACATAACCCACAAAACGTTCTCTAAGTGTGCCAGTTTCCTTACACAGCCCAAAAAAATGCGCATTAGAAGTTAATTGATGTTACGTTCCTTTGTTGATAACAATGACGAGCACAAATCAAATCGATGAGTGAAAATGGTTGTCAAAGAAAAACCGAAATGATTTATTTAGTAATTTGTATAATGGAAACGCAGAGCACCAATCCACTGATGCTGTTTACACTGCCTTCGCTCATAGTCAGTTGGCATTTACTCTCTGGATGGAACAGATATTTTAGCTTATCTAAAATCACACAGATTGAATCTAATTCACAGTTTTACTTTGGTAAATAAAATGTTTAAATATTTAAAATGAATCATGGAGCTCCACACTCTCAAATATCAGTTTCTATCATTGATTTGGTCCACCTTTCTTTCTTCTTTCCTTTCAGCTGCTGACCTCCTTCTCATTCCTTTGGTGATTGGAGTTTCATCTGCCTTGTTTGTGGGCATTGTCATCATCGCAACAGTTACGTGCTGCTTCATGAAACGCCTGGCAAGGCAGCGCATTCCCAAATAAGGTGCCGGCAGTTTTGAAATCTGCTCGTTCAGGTGAGGCGGCTCAAAGAGAGTACACACACATCAGAAGAAATGACCCCACGGAGCATTGACAACTTTGACACATCCTGACATTTAAAGAGGACCTTTTGCCACCTTGTTTGATGATTTTCTGTTTTCTGACCTATTGTTTCACAATCAATGCCAAAAAAAAAAGGTATGTTTTATATTCTCTCGTATTTTTATATCCAAACTTTCTGTGAAAAAATACAGTTTTAGCGATTTGCCACAGCAGGCGTCATTAGGCAGAAACCTCCCAACAAAACCAGTCCTTTCCAATTTCCCAGTGGTCGACGACAAACAAATATTTAGGGAATATTTTGGTTTTATCTCTCAGGCGAGATGACTCACTCTCAAAAAAAAAAGCAACCCGTCGAGTTAGTAAACCCTCACAGAAGTCCTGCGTGTTTGCAAAAAGCTGCCCAGCTCATCATATAAGACACTGGATATTTACCGGTAGGTCGCCCTGGACAAACAAAAGACCATTCTTTATTTCCACAAGCGGTTGTTGCGGCTCCAGATGTCCCTTCCTCATGCTTGCATGTTTTTCTTTCAATACAAAAAACCAGCAATGTCTAAATGTGCGCGCATGGTTGAGACACTGACAGTCACATGAATGCTGAGGAGAGCAGTTTAACCTCCAGAAAACTTAATATGAGCGGTGGGGGGATGTTCCATCGCCTGCAGCCCAGCGCCACGCTGCATGTAAACAAGACCTCGGTCTGTTACTTAATAAGGAAGCCGCTGGATGAGGACTTGGCGCAACAAGCTAACAGAGTTACCAGTTCTCCTGCCCGTTGATGCTTCACGCTGCAGCGTTCTCATACGGACTTTTAGATGTTTATAGATTTGAGGACGAGATATGGAAGAGATACTCATAATGCACTGAGCTGACATATGTAAATACTCTATGAAGTTTAACTATTTTATTTTCTTAAAGGTGTGTACGACTGTGCTGTAGCGCCACATTTTCTTTAGCAAACACCTGTGTTAAGCATTCAGCTGCATTCTGCTCTGCTCCTCTGAAGCACCCGGACGGAACGGGACTTGGACCAAAGCCAATTGGGATCATTACTTTTGCTTGATTTGCTCCCAGCAGAAAAGTCATTCTTTGAGCTTTGTTGTTGCTTTTTTTTTTTTTTTTTTTTGATGGATTGACGCTCTTGTCAAATGAATGAGACAGAGAAACTGTGAAAAAAAAAAGAGTTCCCTCTTTGTCTGTTGCTGCAGAAATTTTACAATCTTAGTTCTTGAGGGGAGAATTTTCCTGAGGAGCGTTGTCATATGACTTGATAGTTTAGTGAAGCCTCACCATTGTCATAAGCGATCATGTGATGCGGGGCCACACATTCCTGCTTCCAAGGCTTATTCTGACTTTAGTGGCTGCCTCTAGCCCGCAGTAGTCTGTTGGACAGATTTACTGTGTCCACGCAGTTAAAATGGGTGAAATCCATCCTCCTTTGCCTGTTGAAAGTAACACTTAAGAGACGTTTTTCCCATCGCGTTGTGTGATGGTTTAAGGTTTGATACATGCGGATAAAAAGGAGAGGAGAAGTAGAACTTTTTACTAACCGGCTTGCAGCTCCAAACAATGAAATGTCATGACAAGTTTTCTCATTTTTTTTCTCTTTTTCCCTGAATCAGTTTGCACTGAGCTGTGCTTTGTCTTGGTTTGTCTTCACATTGTGGGTGTCAGAGATCCTTTTAAAATCTGTGTTCTTTTGAACCTGTGGTCCCAAAACCATGATTATAACTGTTTGTTCACATTAGAGAATAAAATCACAGCGCTGCGCTTGCTTCCTGAGCCACTATGTTCCGGATCAACCACTTATTTTTTTCCCACCACGTACCCACCTACAGCACGATTACACACACAGATGCACGTGCGCACGGCGACAGCGGCCCAGCGGTGGCTGGTATTTCAAATGGAAGCAAGCGAGTATCTGCGTGTTCATCTCTAATCCCTGTTTATGGCTGCCGTGTACTGCTGCCCTTCCCCCCACACTGTGTGTGTTATCACTGTGGCTCGCATTCGATTCATTTCAATCTCTCTTTTTTTTTTCCCTCCCCCTGAAATTTGCAGCCAGCTGTACACAGTGTTACACATAGCATGCAAAGTATGAAAACTGCTGTCTAAGTTGTGTTTTTTGTTGAAGATGTGTTAAACCCTCTGATGAAGGTGTTCTGTACTGTTTGAATTGTTTACTCATGCTTTAATACCACTGTTTCCTAAATGCATCTTACTGCCACTGAAACTATACATAAGGACAGGTTGTTGCTCAGTGTGTTTCTTATGGTGCTTTGGCAAATGTGCCAGTTGATAAAACCAATAAATCACTCTGGATTTCTATTGTCGTACTGTTTCTTTGCGCCTTTTATTTTCCGCTGAGAGCATGGGAAACCTTCATATCGCAGGCCGCTGGAGACATCGGCGCTCTTAGTGAACACTTTGTGGCGAGGGGAATAAACCAATCTGTCTGACAAAGTGCTCATGAGCCATTTCAGCATATTTTCCATCCATATAGTATTAAGTACCAAAACATTTCTTGCGGTTGCAACAATTTCCATGTTGAACTGAGGCGAGCAGAGGCTTACATTTCAGCTCAAGAGCCTGTAAGGCTTTTGTAGTCAACTTTTTAAGCAATTGTTTAAAAAAAAAAAAATAAATAAATAAATAATTTTTTGTATCTGCTGGACTCAACTATGTATTTAACAATGAGAAATGCTGAATGCTTTATCAATGGCCTGAGGGCAGACTACACTCTTAACAGATCACTAGTCCATCACAAGGAAAACGGAGTCCCACACACCCGCATTTTCATCTATAATCCAATTACAAATTAATCCAAATTGCATGGTTTTGAGAATAACGACACACACATAGGGAAACCATGTGACGTCCACATAGAAAGGCCCCAGTCTCACAGTGAGTCACAAGGACTTCCCACTGCGCAGTTTCTGTGCGTGTGACTGTAAAATATCCACTGACAACATAGTTAAGAATGTTTAAAAGTTTTCAAAGTAACTCTGCTCCTCAACCCTTGGAACTTAACTTAAAATTGCCTGCCATATTCTTTGTATTTCTTCTTGTTCTCTTTAATGTACTTTGTATTTTGTTTAGTGCACAACTTTTTAAGACAAGCTGAATTAAATTTATGGTAGCGTCAACATCTGTATTGAACTGAAGAGGATCCTGTACACCTTTTCATGTCAACTTTGAGCATATATTTGACAAAAAATACATTTGGTTTAGTATATACCCCGTCTACAGAGTGGGTAAACGTCATGTTAGTTCAGACCACTAAAATTCTAATATAATATTCTATAAATATTGATAGCTTTCAACTGGAACAAGTCCTACTTAAAAATTACAACTTTAAAGTTGTTAACAGAAAAATGTTGATGGAATGAGAATGTTATATGATTAATTGTGTTTTCAGTGTTTTTATTCAGATTGTTGGCAAAAGCATGTCACACAAAAGGCTGTGACGCTTCTGCTACTCCGCTGCCAGTAAGGTTGTCGGCTTTCACTGCTGCATCATTGATATATCAGCTCGGGTCCGAGCAGCTCATCAAATAAATCCGTATGAAACACAACAGTCACAGTGAAAAATTAAATATGGATTAAATGGACCATCCAGGGCACCATTTTAATGTAAGAAATTAGAAGCTGAATCAATTGCAATAATAGGTATTTTTTAGGCTGCACATAATAAACATACAAGCGTTTTGTTTTCCATCTCACTGGTTTGATTTTCTGGCATTAGCCCCAGTGTTTTGTTTTCTGTCACTGCTTCCATCCATCATGTTTCTGTTCGCAGCAGGGAGTAGTTTTCTGCAGCAAGTCCAGCAACAGACACCCAGGCAATGTTGGCAACCAGCTGCTGAACGCAGTGAAGCTTTGAGAAAGTGAAACAAATTTCACTTTGAAACTCATGTTAAGAGTCCAGGTACCTGACAGTCTTACGATCGGCCCCCATGTGGCCAAATGCTGTAGACAGCAGGAAGCACTAAGTTGGGTTTTTTCCCTGTACAGACTTGTTTTCCTTTTCTTTTTGTAGTCATCTGACAAGGATGAATATTGCACATCAGATCAGATTTGTAGACGATGGAAGCTCTGGCTCATTAATGGCTGACGCTGACAACAGCACCTGTCACAAAATCCTTGACAACCCTTTCATGCATAAGTTGAAAAAAGCTTCAGAATGAAGCAGCGTGTCCCTGTCAAAAGGTAGTTAGGATAAAAGTGAGAAACACAAAACAGATGGATCTAATTATAAAAAAAAAAAAAAATGAGATGTTGGACAATCGATTCATGTCTATTGTTGGCGCTTCTTCTAAAACTATCCGTCCGCCCCTTTCGATTTCCTATGGTATTAAGGTATATCAGTTTACAGAGCATTACATCACTAATGCAAACACTGTGCCCGTGTTAATCCTCTTCTTCCTGTATGACGTTGCAGACGGACAAACAGCGGCTTTGTGGTGCACTGATAAGATGCTGTGCGGCTGTGTGGTTGGTTAGTAAGTATACCTGCTCCCCAGCGCGATCCCTGCCAGCTGAATGTCAACCAAGGCAGGATTAAACATGTCACACGCTGCGGGCATTGCGGCCTGACGGCACAAAGCCTGCTCAGGGCTGCGTCTCATTTGACCCGCTTAATATTCAGAAAATCATCAAATGAATAAAGAAATGGAAATTAAAAAGGCTTTCCACATTTTGTAAGCATGTTAGGATTTATTACAAAAACAGTAGAAATAGAAAAAAAAATGTGATTACACATTTTATCCACGGTAACAATTCTTTTCATCAAGTCCTTCAAGGGCATGTTAAAACATTTAGCTACACACAATAATTTAAACAATCACACTAACACTTCTGCATAAGGGATATCAACCAGTCTTCCACAGTAATGTGCAGCATCCAAAAGCTACTTTAAAAAAAAATAATGTTTTGGATCCTCAGCTTATATAATACATTTCAGCAAGTATTCCAGGAACAAGCACAAACTCAAAACAAACCTGAAGGCAAAAATGTATCTATTTATATGTTTTTCAAGTTGGTGTCCTTGTGCTTGTGCTCATCCTAGATCCGTCGATAGTTTCTTTCATTTTTCATCGATTGCTCCCGCTGAGGTGGGAAAAGCAGCTTTATGTTTGATAGTAGCAGGCCCAAGATCGAGGGATCACCAGCTCCCAGACACTATTCTGGAGAGAAAGAGTAGAAAATAAATATTCACACATTCTCCTGCTCTCTCCAGTAACACTAACTGTAATCCTTTTATACATTGTGTCTGTGTGATTTAACATCCATATATTATAATGTAATAATCTTGTTTGACTTCTATATTTAGACAGCAGCTATCTATGCTAAGCCATTCTAGGATGTTTGTGTGTGTGTGTCGGTGTGTGAATGTAGTTGTTCACAGTGGTGTAAGTATGCTAAGTGCATCTGTGCCCATCTGTCATGTAAATCCTGCGCATCAATGACTTCATCAGATGCTTGCAGGCTTTCAAGGGTTAAATACATGTCACAGTTTTACGCACATCTGCTGCTCAACCCATGTGGCTGTGCCATACAAGCTTATGTGGGCAACTTGGGTGTGTGCATTTCTAAGAACAATTATGCCGAATTCGTACACGTCTACGCAAAAACACGTCTTCCACGTAATTTGGAATGAAAAACTAATGATGGAGCTTGTATAATAAGTCAGGGAGTGAAGCTACTGGTTGAGACTTGTTTCAAGAAACATTCTCATCTGGTTAATGACGTCTGCGTGAAGTCCAAGATCAGATTGTTCAAATTTGCCATTTGATCTCCATTTAGGGAGGGACAGTGGGAGACACGGAGCAAAGGGAAGTTGCAGGGAGCAAAGGAGGGAAGGGAGAGGCAAATATGATTGACAATAAAAAGATTATGTGGACAGCACAAAAGCATAAAGGTTGTGTCGTCACAGTTTCTGGAGTAATTGAACCAAGTTCCAGAAGCACATCAGGTTCAAATGAAGAAGAGATTTTTAAAAATCAATGTAGTGG
Source organism: Parablennius parvicornis (assembly GCA_900302745.1). Lineage (NCBI taxonomy): Eukaryota > Metazoa > Chordata > Actinopteri > Blenniiformes > Blenniidae > Parablennius > Parablennius parvicornis. The sequence goes on along the minus strand of OMNM01064639.1, from coordinate 21,857 downwards.
TGGAAAAAATAGGTGAAGAGAAACACAAGAGATACAAACTGGACAGGGAAGAACAGACTGACAAAACCTGGGGAAGACACACATGCACACACGCGCACGCGCGCGCACACACACACACACACACACACACACACACACACACGCACACGCGCACGCACAGAAACAAGGCACAGCTGATAATGATCAAGGACAATCATGGGAGCAGAAGGAACACAGAGGGGGTGGACACAAGGACATGGAGTAAAAAGGACATAACACAGTCAGGAATTGTGAAAGCAGACATGGATTAAATCTACGAACAACATGACATCAGGAAGCACGAGGGAATAGAAAACATGGAAACAGGTGTGACACACATGAAATAAAGAATTAAAAGCCACAGAGATCACCTTTTACAGACAGCTGTGTATGGTACAATTTATTGCAGTGAAATTGATATTTCAAAAGAGGTAGTGATGTGTTATGTTTTAAAAGATGGTTCATCTTTTGTGCTGATCTAAAAATGCGTCAAGTGGTGAGTGGCAGAAAGCTCTTTTAACAGGAAATGGCTTTCAATTTAGTTTTACACTGACCCATATTTTAAGTTCATTCACCCTCTGGCCTCGTTTCCATTCACAGGACACTGGGGTTAAAGTACAATTTCATGATGTTTGTGTTGTGGAAGCAATGAAAAAAAATAATAACTTGACGACCGGTACAAACTCCACAAAACAAGGTCAAAATGCTAATTTGACTCTAACTCTCTAAAGGGTAGTTTTCACATTCAATGTCTTTTTCTTCAGCTGACACACTGCATCAGCAGTCTTTTCACTGAGCTAAAATAGTTATTAGTTATAAAGTGTTGAAGCGGTTTCTACCTGCAAATGCAATTATCAAACTCTCAAATGCAGATATAGAAGCAAACGGCTTTCTGAGTTTGTTTTGCGTTCTAATTTAATTAAAATCCTTTAATGACTCTTGTCTCGCTGATAATTGCTTTGTTGTGTTCTGTACGGCCGTTCTAGTGGCACAAAGACAAAGGTAATATGTTTTACTGTGATTAATACTGATAATATGTTTGCTTCTAACTGGATGTAGACAAAAGAAGTCAAGTTATTGGAAGGTTTTTTTTTTTTGTTGCATCGTGACGAGCAGTGCAAAGAAACAGCTTTCCTAAATGCTTTATTTTTCTGCATATAGCTATTGCATCACTTGCAAGAACCATGATGGTGCAGTACATACCCCTGTTCGTGGGCAGTGGATTTGGGCGTACCACTCTTGGCAGTACAGAAACACCTGTACGCCCTGACCGAGGAAGAGACACGCCCACACAATGACGTTGAACAAGGGGCTCTGCCGCTTATCATTCATGGTAAAGTTGAACACCACTAAGACACAAAAAACACAAATGGATGTTGTTGTATGACAGGAGGCCTGGAACATACAGAATAAAGAGAAATGAACTAAATAACCACTGAAACATTGTCAGTAATTACTGAATCCCAGTAGGGGACACACAAGGACACACTCGCAAATGTACTGTTCATTAATATAATGAGAGTCCTCTGAAAACCGCTAGTAAACGTCTGTTAGAGCGAATAATTAAAGATTTTAACTTTGAAGGCTTGAAGGCACCCTCCAGAATATAAAGGGAACATTTACATATTTTTAACAAGCTATGGGTGGGCAATTTAGATGCGCAGTTTAAACTTTAGCAGTGATAATGATGCTGTAAATTATTTATTTTCTTTTTTAAAAGGCTTTTAGATTATGACATGGTTTTGCTGCAGCAGAGTGTGAGGAGAGTGAACAATATTCTTTGTTTTTGCCTCAGTAAAGGTCGTTTCTGGAACAATAAGTGCAGCCCTGTACCTCCGAAGAATCCAAAGAGAAACATCATGACGGGGTAGAAAAAGCCGAAACCCATGGACAAAGCGTACTCGTGGACGATAGCGGAGACGATGAAGACAGAGAGCATGGCAGCTGCTCGAAACTTCCTTTTCGACAGCTGCGGGGAACAGAGAGAAAGAAGAGGTTTGGTGCAAAGGTCACTCCGGTTAAGTGAGTGTTAAACCACCAGATGTACTTCATCATGTGACCTGATGCTTTAGGAGAGACACAAAACCCAACTGAAGAAAAAAAAACATGTAGTCCTTATTATCATGAAAACTACTATTGTATTATCTATTATTTGCACGACGCTCACCCAGAGGAAATCTCTGTAGCCGTAGTAATACAGCCAGTCATGAACCACCACATTCCAGGTTCGATAATAGTTGGCGAAAGATGTTGAATTCCACCAGTCCTGCAAAACAAACACAAAACACGACACCTGTTTTAAGGCCTGAATTCTTGTGGAAAACTAATTAAAATTGCTCAGAATTCTTGTTGCCGGTTTTTATTCACCATGAATTGATTTTTCTGAAAAGTTTGTGTTATGTGGTTCTCGTGAACCTAAACCTCAACCAGCTCTATAGTCAAGACATCACACTTGGAGCAGAAGATGAAGTCTTCCTGTGTAAGAGATGCAATCAGAAGGGAGATAAACTAGTTTGGGCTTTTTAATTCGTCCTTGGATAATTTGTTTTAGTAACAACCAGAAAAAGAAGGAGGCTAAAAGTGTGAGCAACTGTCTTCTTTAGAAAAAAAAAAAAAAATTAAAATGAGTATGTATTTGTTCACCTTGCTTTCATTAATATGAGGCTGGACTTTGGTTGTAATAATTTCTTTGACATTTGGTCCTTCAATGTTGCAAGTAGGTTAACTGATGCAACACTATATTGATATTGTCAGTTATCACATCGCGAATCAATTATTTATTTTCTAAAATGAAAGTGAAGTCAGGGTCATACAAATGAAGGTCCTACACTCCCTGATTGGTGGCTGAAAAACACTTCAAATCAATGACAATCAGAGGGGGAAACAGGGTGGCCAAGTAGATTATGGTAATCCCACTCCTGCTTGTGCGAGGGGAACGGGTTTCTCACAGGTATCCTTTGTCTCACAGAAACCAACTGCCTATGTATCAGTGGTGGTACAATGGTCTTTCTATATTTTTCAAAACGAGCACCTGTCACTGGGAAATGTCCTGTTTTTCTCCATATTGCCAGATTTTCCCTTATTGTGCAATTTCTTTATTTTTTTTAGCCATCATGAGTGTTTTCCACGGGTTTCGACTGAGAGAAAACATCAAGATTCATAGTGCTATCTGCAGTGAGTAAATCCAATAAAATACTGAAAAGTCCTGATACTCTATGTCACTGTTTGGCCTTTGTAGAGGAGCATGCAGATGTTGTGGAGCTGCACAGAATACCAAAGAAACCCTATTTCTCACACCATAAGATACTTAGAATCATTTATTTCTGATAGCTGGGAGGTAGTTTAACAGGTCAAAGATCATGATCAGCCTTTTCTGTAAGTGGATAGATACTTTTGAATTATGCAGGTCAATTCTGTTGCTCCACTGATGTACGTTTGTGTACTAAGATATAAATTCATATATTGGATATATTCATGAACTGAACTGCTGTTTATCCTCTCCACCAAGTACTCTCATCATGGCGAGTCATGACCTAAAAGTAGGTTGCTGGCTCATTTTCAGCGGGTCGCTGGTCGTAGCCTTGGCGTGTTTTCAGGTTTCAATGACTATTCTGATATTGTTCGATGGACAATTTAGTGATTCAAATATTTTGACTCATAAATGTTTGGCAAAGAGTTTATACACACCTGCATCACTCATGACTGCTTCACAGTATTTAGAATGAACATATGTTTGTGCATGAATATTCTTCTTTCATATCTGTGTCACTTTTGTTTGAATTTCAATCAACTTCTGTAATTTCACTGTGTATACTGACTGTATAATGTTTTAGTGACGGTGTAGGCAACAACAGTAGGAAGCAAGTTTTTTCATGCACAGCTTCTTGTTCCGAAGCAGAAGTTAAACAGCTTGGGGACTTTCAGACCATCCCGCAGTAATTTCACTTGTCGATAATCAGATTTTTTTAAAAAGCAATGTGTTCAGCGGTGAGGCGACGCCTCTGAAAATGAAGCTTTGCACTCACCTTGTAAAACATCCTGTCGGCAAAACGCAGCAACTCTCCAAAGAGGTTGAGCCAACAGTGCAAGAAGGCGAAGAAACACAGAAGCAGGAGCATTATTCCTGAAACAGACAGTCAGTTGGAGGTTTATTTGTTTTGGACGTTGCTCGCAGTCCTTCTTTGAAGAAGGGCACCTTGACAGGAAAACTCTGATATCAGCTCTTACTCAAAAAGCCCTTAATTTGAAGCGACTAATAAACATGTTAATTTTTATAACCTTTATCTCATTGCCCTAGAATCTTTAATCTCATCATTGACTCACGAACACACGAGCCTATTCTGTTTGATTCTAAGTATAACATTAACCCAATTCAGAGTCAAACAGAGAACAGATAACAGATGTCATGAGCAGAAGTGACGTTAAAAGTGAAGTCAGAGAACAACTTCAGTGGTTTTCACTTTATGTGACTTCCCGCTAACATTGACAGTCTGTAATAATGTATCTGCATGTATGTGTGAATGACTGAAGGTACCTGGTAATATGGAGTGGAAAATAGAGAGAACCATTCTTCGTTTGCTAAATGGTTGGTTGGCCTCAGCTCTGAAGAGGGGCACACAGAGTCGCACCAGGATGAAGTAGCCGTAAAAGAGGGATCCCAAAATCTACAAAGTAGGCATCAAAACAAGAAAAAAAAAATGTGAAGAACATGGTGTAAAGACTCCAACCAAACTCACCCACCTGCTTCCCACCCTGCTACATTACCTGGCTTGAAATTACCGCGCCTCTCCACATCCTACTCACATGTTAATATACAGAAGGATGAATCCACGAAGCAAATTATGTGGTTTCAGGCAAATATCTGGACCATCAAACACTGGATCCTCTCAAAGCCATTTCTGAAGGAATTCTTCTAAGTTCATATTTTACATGTACATTTATATTTGAGTGAACATAAAAAAAAAAAAAACAGCACCTTGATAAAAATAGGTCAGTGGTCATCACACCATAAAAATACGGTGAGTGTGAATGTGAAACAATGAAAAATACGATAAATTGAATCAGAATATTCAAATAGAATTGAAATACTTTATTAATCCCAGAGTGAAATTGTTGCAGCTGCAAGATTATAAGATCTGCAAATGATGTGAATCACCGCTATGTTTACAAAAATTATCTGCATGAAGTACAAATCCCAAACAGTTGATTTGTGATTCGTGGTTGCCTCATAACAAATTCAACCCATGAGGGGATCATCCATCGTAAACATGACTAAGACTTTTATCACAGGACTTGCGGCTAGTTCTTGTGACAGAGGGTGTCAAAGTGCATAGAGATATCACTACTTCTGACCTGTGTGAAAGGCGTGCCAAGAAGTAGATTATTCTACAGTCAAACACGAAACACTTTAACAATGCCTACTCTATATTTCCTCCTCGCTACTGTCATCACTTTGAGGCATTTGATTTCCACGTTGCTGTAAACATTTTTAACATCTCACAAAGTTCTTGTACTTTACTCTCGGACCCCTTGACTCTGAACAGGATAAGTGGTATTGAAGATGGATGGATCTCTGAGTTTAGCTTTGAGTTAAAACATTTTGAAAAGTCAAAGTAAAAAAAAAAAAAAAAAACATCTGTTCCTTGTGTTTTTTCTCCAACTAACATAAAAAAAGGCTTCTTGGATGATATTGATTGTGTATTAGAGAATTAGCTATCATATTTGGAAAAAGATTTTGCCAACAAAATAACAAAAACATCTGAACACCCGTTATTAACATTTTCAAATAAATGACGTTTGTATTATTTGCACACTTTGCAATTTTATACCGTCTCTTCTGTTTCTCCAGTTTACTGGAGCTATCCTGCACCATTCATTGTGCACATCTAGGTCAAATCCAGCATGTTTGTATTGTTTCTGAGTCTTCCATGTTGTTAGTATGCAACAACACAGCATAGGCTGAATATTAGACCCATATTATTGGTTGAACCCACTCTTTCAGACCTATTTTCAAAGAAATTAAGCATTAAGTCTAATAACCGGACCACTGTGGCACGTACTTCAACGAGAAGAGTAACAAAACCCAGAATGAAGAGACACCAGATGAGAACAGAGTTTCAACTTACCATGCCAAGAGTAACACCAACATACTTCCAGCGTATGTGGCTATTCCTACAAAGAAAATCAGAAATATATATGATCATGATATCAGTAATAACCACTGAAAATGACTTATCTTATGCCATATTGCCTTTTTTCCCCCCGTCTCTGAACCAGCTTCTCTGAGATTAACTACAACTTTATGATGGTTTGTTGAGTTTTTTTCACCAGATGTTCCTTTATTCAAGCTGCATTGTGAAAGATTGTCAGCTCTAGCAGACACTAAATGTTTGTTTTTAACAGCAGTTTTATGTGTGTTTGCTGCACAAGAATAACAAAGGTCCATCTGTTCACAGAATGGAGCTGATCATCCCAGTGAAAAGTGTAGGAACATGCAGAAGGCAGTGAAATGTCTCACCGAGGGTAGGATTCCCTGTAGATGAGTGTTGGACAGAAGAGGAAATACAAATAGCTGGAAAATGTTGGGAATTTGGGATTTTCTCCTAGAAATACAAACAAAACTTTGTTAATATGATGTTTTCATCAGAATTAAACACATCTTCTTAAAACATTTTTAGAAATAAAGACGATTTTTAAATCTCTCATTTCAGCTGCCCTTTTATGGTTTTCTCATGACAACCAACCATTTAACCATCTATTTTTTTTTAATCATCAACTTTTAAGGCTTCACTACACCTTAATTTAAAGACTTGCTAACAGATGGCTGCCTTTCCAATTAAACCACGCTAGCTTTATCACAAAATCATTAAACCATTACACTAAACTGTCTACCTGATGCCTACAAATTCTTTACCCTGAATTGTTTGCCTTGAAATAGAACCAAGCACATTATTATTGGAACAGACAAAGAAATAATCCAGTTAAACCATATTTGGTCCAATTTCATTGAGCACTTAAACTGTAAAAGTCAAGTCTGTCTTTTGCAAAGTCATCAAGTGTATGGTACTGAGTATTTTGTTTGTTTAGTTTTTTGTTTAGTTGTGTAACACCAATCAAAATGTACTTTCACCGGACAACAGTAGCACTTGATATTGTCAAGATATGTAATAACCAAAATAAATAGAGAAATGTATTTCATTTGTAGAATATTTGAATCTATTAATTAGGATATGTATTTAACTGCCGTCTCATTTACAACTAACGGATTCACTTGTCATTGTATATTATATGTACTTGTATTTACTGGAATTAACTTGGAAAAAAATATGAAAACAGGAGATTGAGGCTTCATTAAGATGAGGTGAGATTTCTTTTTTTTTCACCTTCTACTGTTGCGGGTGATGAAAGTATTCGTATACTCAAGTGTACAATATGAAGTGGTGGTGTGCGGTAATCTACAGTTGATGGATGATAAACTAGATTCTCGACCTCGCAACCACATTCAAACCACTATAAAGCTGAAACACTTTTTTAAGTCAATTTCTCTGTTTTATTGAGGCTGATTCAGTTTGCTCCAGTGGACATTTCACTTTGAGGAGTATAACATTGTGTTTGGGACACTTCATATTGTCTCAATGTTTCTTTGCTTTATCTCTCTCTAACAGACTTGTGCATTATCATCCCATGAGACTTGGGGTTGTTTATTTATGTGAATGTTTTTATTGTTAGTTTTACCTTCAGCGTTAATCATTAGCTGGGTAACGTGTTGCGTTCTGTTTATTGGTTTTTCTGTCGAGTAGTCACTGTGAGTAATGATCATGCCTGGAGAGTAAATACTCCTGACATATACAGTATGGTGCCGTACCTTCCTTTGGTGTGTTTTGTATGATGCCAGGAGCCGTTTCTCTCAGGAACGAGTAGGTTTTCATCAGGAATCGAATCTAATAAAATTGAATAAAGTCATTAGATGAATGGTGACAGCGTGTCACTAAAAACAACTTCCACTTTGCACATCTTTACTTCTCAAAGGAACAAGTGTCGAATTAACAACCAAGACCTTTTTGTCTTGGGTCTCTTATTCCTTTGATTTTGACTGCTCATTTGCTTGTACGCTCACGTCTTATTTAAGTAATCAAGACAACGGCAAAAGGGAGCTGTGCAGCGTGACAAGCAAGGACAAGCACAGGGGGAAAAAAATTGGCTTGTTATTTCAGCTTATCGTGATCTGTATTTCAAACGTAATGCATCACAAATCTATATGAAAACTGGGACTTTGTTTCAAACTCAATCTAAGATGAGCTTCATCTAAACAACTTCTTCAGGTTGGACTCAGGTCAGATAAGAACTGGGACCAGGTTTCGCTGAAAGAACTCAAAGATTATCTCACTCTATCAAACAGAGCAAAAAAATTATCTTCATACTAGCATTGCTTTTGGATATCGGGGTCGATGTAATAAAGAGGATGAGGAAGTATTACTGGATGGGCTTGTGATGTTCAAACAAGATCAGCATGCTGTCTCTTTTGGGATCTTTCCAGCTGGAGAGTTCCCATCTCTGACTATCCAGCCCTCATATCACAACATTGTAGCTGACAGTAATGAAAGTCTCTTGTAATAGTTGTGTTTTTCCTCCCTGAAGCTGCGACGAGAGGATTGTTTTTTTTAATTGATGTCACATTAATTAAATTGAATCGGCCTGAATTTAATTCACAGTATCATTTGCATCAAAAACACAAGCTGAAGAAAGGAAAGAATTAAAGGACGCTATATGAACCTCTGTCAAACTTTAAAACTGGGAACAACTCTGTAATCTATTTTCTATAACGAAGTCCAGATTATAGATGGCTCTTATACCACATGACTTGTAGGTCATGTGGTATAAGAGCCATGTCACCACCCACTAACAAAGATTTTTTTTTTCTTTTTAAATGCAGACAAAATCTTACCTGCTCCAGGATCACAATGAAGCGGGAGGCGGGCGGTAGCTGGTGGTGAACAACCACATAAATCGGAAAAAGTCCCAGTATGAAGGTCTGTACAGTGGATAAGATCAAGCCTGTCCCCAGAGATAATGTCAACTTTTGAGGGAACTTGTGATACAACGAACCCCAAAACACCAGGGTGTAGAAGGGCACAAGCAAGGTGTAACCAAACATGATTGTCCAGGCCCAGACGACAGTGCTGGGCTGCCCAAAGGCATAGAACAGCATGTCGAACTCCAACACCAACCTGATGATGCATAGAAAACAAATAGAATTACAATTTTATGTAATGAATGACAAGATTCATGTATGTTTCTTATTATTTTCTATTATGTTAAAAAACCTCTCTGGTGATGACAATACTATGTTCAACTTGCTCTGTCATTGCAAAGGTTTTGCCTAATTCAACATACGGGTGTGACGATATTATATTTTATTACATCAATTTAACTGTATTATAATCAATGGTGACTATATCAAAGAACTTGCACACAGTCGCGTTGCCTGCTGGCGCTTTTTTCAATTGGGAAACATTTGCAGCAGCACACGGCAGCCAAATCATTACTAAGCTGCCCAAAGCCACTGCAGAAATACTCAGAGGGATTGATTGCACTATCTTTCCGCTGCCAGATGAGCAGCCAGGCGGGCGGGGAAGGGTGGAGCGAAACACAATGGTGAGAAACAGAAAACGATAAAAATAAAGTAAAAAAGTTTTTAAACACTTTGACGAGGGAGAAGGTGTGACTCTTTGTCTTTTGGCTCATAAAATAAATGAGCACGTGCCGCAAACATCCATGAACACAAGCGTGCAGACAGATGGCACAGACCTGCCCTGGTCGATGTAGTCGATGATCACGGTGCTGAAGAAGAAGATCAGGAGTACGGCAATGAACATGTGGTAGATGGTTCTGATGTGGCTGATCTCAAACAGTTCACTGATGATGACAAAAAAAACCCCACACAATTAACCAAGAAAAAAGAAAATTTGTATTTGCGTGATTTATTGAGCTGCATAAATGTTTGAGAGTTTGAGTGTTAAATTTACCATTTTACAATGATTCTTGCATTTATAAACATATACATCATTTCAATTACATCATTTCAAGAGGGCTTTTGAATATCTGCACACACACATACTATGTTGAGCAGCCTACTAAATACCATCTAAATCATAAACATCTGATTGTTTCAATGGATCGACTTTATCATTAAAAATGAACTTAGCCTGAGAAAGGTAGCGTGCCTTTCCATATTCCCATTTCACCAGATTTTAGACATCTCAAAGCAATTTAAACAACTGAGTCAATACCAGTGAAATTGAGGTAATCAGAGAAAAGGAAAACAGGAGAAACGGATCCCATTAGAATTTCTTTCATATTTTAAAGTTTCACAACCCTATTATATGAAAGAAGACCACAGTGGCTGCTCCGTGTTCAAACTGTTCTGCATTATTTTCTGTTTACAGGTTCATACTTACTCCAACAGTGATGCCCTCTCCATGAAAACCTTCCCACCATCCATCCGCTGAGTGCTAACAAAAAAACAAACACATGATTTGCAGCAGTGATGACAAACATATCTCCACCACACAGACAGAAAAGCTGAAAAAAATAATTTGCTGTGTCTCTTTCTCACTTGGATGTCTGCTTAGTTGTGGTCTTTCCGTTGACTTTAGGCTGGCTGTTTGTGACGGGATGGATGGACTCACTCAGGGCCGTGTCCAGAATTACACTCATTTGCTCTTCAACCCGCTGCAGGACTTTTGCCTTGACGGACTATATGAGAGCACATGACACGAGTCAAAATAATAATTTGGAACGTCCTTGTTATGTTTTACAATGAGGATGTTACTGTCTGATAACTACTTTGAAAAACACTCATTCTTTCACGATTTGAGTGGAAATCAATGATTATTCTCTTTTCTCGGGAGTAGGAGAAGCTATTGAAGTTACCTCCAAATATTTTTGCAACTCCCTTTGTGCCTCTTCCTGCATATCATCACTGTTTCCAACTGCAGGGAGAAGAACAGATGCTGTTGACCATTTATATGTGCACATTATTCCTAAAACTACAAAGTAGCTAAGAAAGCTAAGAGAAATGAGTTTGAGGAAAAAATGGCAACCCCAACAGTGCATGTACGTTACAGCTTACAATTTAAAAAAGTTTTTTTTTTTTTTTTTTTATTGCACTTTCCCCCTGAAATATGAATGTTAGCACCATACCATAGCTGGAGATGTCATCTGCATCATGAGCATTGTTTCGACGTCGAACTCCGTTGACTGACTGTGTGGTTGTCATGTTGACAGTGTTCTACGAGTAAAGTAGATGAACATGCACATTAAAAGTTTTAGATTAGTTAATAAAACTACAGATTAGTGAAGAAAAACATATGGAAAATGGAAATCAGTGTTAACAGCTACTTCTAAAACCTTTGTAGTACATCCATTGATGTGCATCAAAATGTAAACTTTCAATATATTTCAATACATTTTATTTGAGGGGTATACTGAGAGACTCTTCAACATTAGCTCTACAATTAAAACACATCATATGACCTACATACAATCTAAAATGTTTAAACTGATCAAAATTGGACATATTTTAACATTTATAGCTTGATTTTATCCATTAAATCAGATACTTCATGTAAAATTGTTTGTGTGAGTTTCTACGATCATAGCTTTACATTCTTCTCTATATAGAGATTTATTGTCTTAAAATGGAATGTATTTTTTATTTGCAAAAAAAGTTGGTAATTGTGATTTGCTGGATACATCAGGTACGGTTGAATGCCCACGATGTGTATTGTATTATCAAATACAGGCTTGTTGCCAAAAGATGATTTTATAGTCATCAGTTTAAGTTGTTAATTTAGAATAAACTGAAATGTTGACATTACCACAACCTAATGTGCTCAATACTCAAAGTTACTCAACTTAAGGGTGTTACTTAAGAACAGAACTTGATCTTGCAACACTTTTAATGTTTATATATCTTATTCTCTGGTACAGTATCAGAGAAACCCTCCAATAAATATACTTGTTTGGAGATATGCTGATGATCTCTCTCTTGACTGAATCACCACAATAAATTACATCACATCAGATTCTTCCTCCTATAAAATTGTGGCAACTTCACCTGACAACAGTGCAACACATATACGTGGGAAAAGTGCTGCAACAATCGCTAAGTGATTTAAGTTGGGTTTACTCTTTGTTGAAGTTTGATAACTCAGAGAGGCTCTTCAGCTATAAAATGAGAGATTACATCAGGCCACTGGCCCATTGCTGGCAGGTTGCCTCATGTCAAAAAGAATTAATATTCCTGATAAGCCTCGGTGCTAGCGAAGTGATCTTACTCAATCCGTGACCTGCTCCTCTGGATGGGAATGTGTAGGCTGAGGCTTCTGAACGCTGGTAACCCTCAGTGGCTCTCCAGGACAAGAGTCAATATAGTTCAAGTTAAATAACGTAAACAGTTGATAAAACTCCTCGTCCCCAGGAGAGACCTACACAAAATAGATTAGATACACGCTACACTGAGAGAGAAGTTGTGCTCAGAAGCCTCGCAGAAAGGACTAAAAGGCACTGAGTGAAGTATTATTGACTGATGGTGTTATTGCTGGATATAACATAACGTATATGCTGGATTAAATAAAAACTTGAATTATATTTCTAACTCCCATACTAACCCAATAAATCCTGTACTATTAATATTCATTTCACATTGTGCAACCTTAGTCAATTTTCTGTGGTTTGGACTATTTCTTAAATCAGTTAATTCACTAATTAAATGTTTAGTAACTACAATGAATGAAACCACATAGATAATTCATTTTAAGGTCTGATAAGAAATGATTCCCCATCACTGTTGTAGGACTGCAGGTTTCATCATCTACCTTTGATTGTTGTGTTTTCTTGAACAAAATCTAATGTTTGTTTACAGCAGTCACACTGAGTTAGTGGTAATCGTTGTCTTTGTCATATCTCAATCCAAAAACTGACAGTTTCAGACAGTTGAAAATACAGAACTTTTATTAAAAAAGTGACAGATAACTGACATGGATGTGTCATCCTGCATATGACATCCTGCATAAATATATGTCATCACATCATATCTGTACTCACAGTGTTACAGCCCGGAGCTCAGCCTGCAGTCCGCTCGATGGTTCCTGCTGGTTGAGCTGCTGGAGCAGGTTTAAGTAGGTTGATCTGCAGTCTGGCCTTTAGTCAGCTGCTATTCTGCACTTTGCCCTCTTGACTTCTGCCCAATTCTGCTGTCTAGCCCTCAGTCGTCACCTCCTCTGAGAGATGCATGAGGACATGAAAACCAAGACTGGAGTTTGCCCCAAACACTTGCATGATGTATAAAGAGATTGCCCATTATTGCAAAATGTGTTTCAGTATTGGTTTTTTTCCCCCAACAGATGTACCAACGCATTTTAAGGTCCGTAACACTTTTAAATCAGATTGAAAAGGTTAGGATAAACAGAAAAATAGCGCAAAAAGAGGAAAATACAATAAAATAAAGCCTGTGTTGTAAATTAACAAACTGTAAATTGATGTGTCAGCATATGTAAGGTATGAATGTTAATTTCCTTCATTCATGTCCTAGTGCTGGCTGTATCACAAATTGCTCCTTCGGAATAATACATTTTACGTTATCCTTCAGTGTTGTGCAGATTGGTGAAAATTTGTAATCAATTACAATGATTAGTGACTTCTTTAAAAACTAGTCTAGTTACTTTTCTAATTACTGCAGATAAATGATGACTACTTCTTTAACAGTGCTACAAACAGTCCCTGGGCTTCTTGTGTTTTACAATGAGCAACAGGAAACGTGCAGGTCAGGGAAATGCCTTTTCCCAGCGGTACAAAGATATTTGTCTTCAGATGTTGGGAGTAAAAGACAACAGGCATAAAAAACGGACAACATTGTCACGAAGCACAAATTCTTCATTGTCATTTGTGATTATTACTGCAAAAGAGGTTTATGGAAAATCGAAGGACTGAAAATAAAATTGATTTAGCAGAAAAATATTATACAAATAATATTTTCTGCACTCCAGATTAATTTTCCATAAACAGGGAGTCTGATATTTTATAAATTGTAGTAAATCAAATGAATAGCAGTATAATAATGAAGCCACTACAGTTAATTATTTAGCTGTGAGATTCACAATTGACACTAAGAGACACATAATATAGCAGCTGGATTGTTTTCCTGAGTAAATCTCCAACATCTCCTTCAGTCTAAATCTGCTTCATTCTGTTAGTTTTGATACAACAAAATAGTTTTTTAGTCACATAGAATTGCAAAATTATGCACTTGTAAATATGTCATGAATGGAAAAACAATGACGACATAATGCGAAGGGAAAACTAGTACACAGGATCGTTTTATTGAAATGGGTTTTTAATGAGATAACAGTGCTGTTTCTCAGAAGCTACAGAGGAGAGGACTCCATGCACTAAATCACACGCCATAAACAAACCAACCAACGCACAAATGTACAAACACAGTTTGCCTCTGTTTTTTTTTTTTTTTTTAAACCATTCTTTTATCAGATCTTTTTCTGCATATTTAGGATATCATATAATATAACACAATATTTATCTTGCCAGTTTATTTATTTTTTCTTCAGATCGGTCAAAATTCAAGATAAACATAGCGAGAGCAAAGAAAAAATTATATATACTCTCAGTCTTCCAAACTTACAGATCAATATGCAACCAGAGTGCATGTGAGGAGAATATTTGTTTATGTTGATCAATGGCAGGTTGAGATAAAAGGCCATACACATTCAATTCATGGTTTCTCGAGGTCAAGTAAAGCAGACATTTAAAAAAAAACAAAAAAAGCGCTGTAATAGATTAAAGGGAGATGAATACCAAGTAATAGGGATCATAATAATTAAATAATATGGTAAAGTGCTGCGTACATTTCCGATCATTCACAATCCTGCAGGAGAAGAGAGAAGCTGTAAAACAGGCCTCAAAAAATGAGTATCATGGTATAAAATACTAAAGAAGAAAACCGAGACCACCTTCTCTCTTATATTATCTGGTCATTCAAATAAAAGAAAAGAACAAAATGCATTTGATGTTACTATGTGCATTCACGCATCGTATTTCATCGCGGCTTAGATTAAAGGGGTTCAATCCAGGGGTGTCAAACTCATTCTAGTTCAGGGGCTATAAACAGGCCGACTTGATTTTGAGTCAGTACAATGACAACACAAAAAAAAACACATTATGTATTGTGTTATATGCCAAGAGATATGAACGCTTTGTATAAAGGTCGGCATTTAATCTCTTCTCAAAACATGAAAAAGCTCGACAAAACAATTTTTAATGACAAAATCTGGTTCAAAATACTTTCTGATACATCCAAGACTCAACAAATAACTTGAATGTTTGCTTTGTTATGTCTCCAAGTCTGCTGTTAGACCTGAAGTTCTGTTTTCCACAGTGTTTTACTTCAGGATTGTGTTAGCACAACTCACAAACTCACCCTCATTGGAAGGCAATAGGATGGTAGGCGACTTTCACTGCTGCACCGCTCAACCCCAGGCCTTATGTTTGACACCCTTGGTCTAATCACTTCATGAGGTCAGGTGGTTAAAAAAATATATGAACTTATTTGTAGGTCTCTCCAACACAAACACGTGATTTTGTGATTCCCTGTAATTCCTCTGTCAAGTATTTCATCTGTACCCCGAGCAATAAAGGTTATTTACTCTGTCACTTCAAAACAGTTAGTTTTGCTTAAGGATCACATAAAAAATAGCAAGCAATAGACTCATTTGAAGACGGCGTTCATTTTCCTTACAATACAGACAGACACACACACAAATGGCAAAGACGCTCCATCGTCAACTCCCTCATCCCGACTGTCTGATCGGAAGTTTACTGGAGGAAGTGTGACGGGGGCGCGGGTATGGCGGGGCATGGGAACCCCTGGCCATCGGTGTGTCAGTAGCCAGTCAACTTATCTGTTCAGATAATTCTGACTGACCTCAGGTAATGCAGGATTCATGACGTATCCACATGCTGGGATCAAAGATCAGATGCCTCACGGGCAGATGATACATCCCAGTGTGTGTCTGTGTGTCAGCATTATAAGACGTAACCGTATCAGGTCCCGATAACCTGCAGTGGCCCTCCGCTCACGCCTTATATAGGTTACTTTAGAGCACCGTCCTCTCCTCAAGAGTCACTGTCACTCTTTGAGCTTTGGTTTCTGTCTGAGGCGGTTTCTGCAAAGAACCGGTTGCTTAATATAATCTCCTTGACAGATAAATGTTTTGAGCAGCAGAATTCCTCGTGCATACATCTTCATTCACTGACATTTCTGAAATCTTTCTTCTTAAAGAAAAAAAACCAAGTTTTACATGATAAAAAAAATAGTTCACATTCAACAATCTTTTATAAATTAACAATACATTACCAATAAATAACAGTTTTTTGCTAAGCTAACAATAAATAATATTTCTTTCTGACTAAAACTTGCCTTATAAAAATAGTTGCTACACTTTATTCACTGTGCCATGCTCATATGATGACATGACGATGACTGAATAGTTCACAAACGATCCCTGACAGGCAGTTGCTTTTTGTCATTTTTTTTTTAATTATTAAGGAAGTACTTACAGCTTTTAAGTCTCTTTACTATGTCACGATGAGTCAATCATTGTCAGCTTGTTTTTGTTGTTACCTTTGAGCCTGGTGCAGTAGCTTTTCAGATTAGTTTAAGCAGGAGCTGCGTGTCAAAAGTCAAACGTGCGGCTGTGAGGGTTTACACAATGTTCAAATGCTACATTGCGGTCTTCCTTCTTTCCGGATAACAGAACAGACTAAAGCATCAAGATTTAAATATTTTTTCAAAAATAAAAATAAATTGTTAAACCTCAGTGGATTATTTGATTTATGATTATTCCAAATGTAATAAGTGAAAACACTGTTCAATTGAATGTAGGTGTCTGTAATGCAGTGTGCAATGTGGAATTACTATATATACAAAATAAATCATCCTTTGCATAATTTGAATAAAACGTGGCAGAAGTTTCAATTTTCAGTATGAACAAAACATTGTATGTTGTTGCCATGACTACGGACACTAGCTCTCAAACTTATTTGTGCTTTACAGATTATTTCTTTGTTATTACAATGTTTCTAGACAATAAAGCATATACTTTTGGGAAAACAGGTTAATTTCTCTATTAAATGGTCCCATGTTCATAAGGAACATGTATTTGTGGGATTGCCAGACAGCTTTTATTTGGTACCAAACACCAGTTCCCTTCCTGTTTGTGCGTACTTATATTTGGCCAATATTTGGTACTAATTTGGCCAATATTTAACTAATGGAAGTTAAGATGTCACAACTCAGGAGTGCAGCTTTCACTTTGTCAAATGTTCGAAAATCCACTACAAGAAAAACAAAATTCCAGAAAAAAGACTAAAACCAAGCAAGAAACAAAATACTTGAGCTCATAAAGTCTATTCTGGCTGTCTTATTCGGCAATCACTCTTAAAAATGCATCAGTCAGTTACACTTGGTGAGATTATTCTTCATTACAATAACCACATCCAATGACCACAGGCGCTGCAGATT
This sequence comes from Parablennius parvicornis, assembly GCA_900302745.1. Lineage (NCBI taxonomy): Eukaryota > Metazoa > Chordata > Actinopteri > Blenniiformes > Blenniidae > Parablennius > Parablennius parvicornis. The sequence goes on along the minus strand of OMNM01064639.1, from coordinate 4,243 downwards.
ACTCCACATACGCTGTCCTGTTGCTGTAAATACTCACTAAAGCACCAAATGTGTTTTAATCCTGGGCTGAAAATAGCCTCTGACAAATGCACTATTTGCTCTGCTGTGAGAAACAATTGGTCAAACCCGCAGCATACCTTTTTAGAAAATGACCAAGACTTGTTCTAAGTGAATCCATGCATTTGACCTTAAATGTTCACAGAGAGCCACAGAAAAAAAAGTCAAAAACTAGTGAAAAACAGTACAGAGTGAGGACGGTTTTTGGGTCTTTTATTTGATTTTTATATATATCCTCTGGAAAATGGTTTACTTTGTACTGTTTTTCATCATTTCACCATAGTGATTCCCCTCTTGATTTTTTGATACCTTGTTTTTCCCCCTTTTTTTTCTGAAAAATGCTGACCAACATCAAAAATCCACATGCAGTCAAAAGTATAAATATTAGTGACGTTGGCACGAGGTTCACACAGTTTGTTTTTTTTAATAATGTTTCTGTTTACCTTTAGTCCATATAATCATTCATAATTATGCTATTGTTATTTATAATAATAATAATGCTGATGAACTTCATTTTGCTGTTGAATGCACTGGTTTTATGTCCACGTCCCTCACAGTGACACACAGCACGCCCTAGTGGACGCCCACCACACTGCACCCGTTCTCCCTCACCTCTCTGTTTGTGGTCCCTTTGTATTTAAAGTCATGGGAGAGGAGGTGCAGCAGCAGTCTGGGTGCAGGCTGACAGGTTGGGTGTATCAGATGCAGTGCTTGCCAAACTGTTAACCACACACAAGCACACACACACACACACACACACAAGCACACACACACACACACACGCAAAAATGCAGACACACACACTCACACACACACACATCACGCATCATAGTACAGACAGGAGAGACGGTTGAATGTGAGCAAGCAGGGTGCAGAAAAGACAGACAGGAGGTCTGTTTACAGCAGGTGAAGATGGGGGAAGGAGGGAGGGGAGTCTTGGAGGACAGTGATCAGCTGCATGCAGATTTACACAGGAGGTCTCAGACAAAAAAAATGTCTGCCTGTAGAGAGAGAGAGAGAGAGAGAGAGAGAGAGAGAGAGAGAGAGAGAGAAAGAGAGAGACAAAAAAAGTGAGAGTGGCAGTCAGAATCAGAGAGAGTAAAAACTGTTAGAAAGGAAGAGACAGCAGACAGTGAGTCACGCTAACATAGCCAGAAGGAACACGTCTCGAGTCATTTAATGTCTGGTGTCTGGTTGTGTTTGGGAAATGCAGAGAGCACTCCTGGGCTGAATTTAAAATTTCCAGTTTGTAAAATTCACCTGCAAAAATGTGCATACATCTACCCAAAAACACACAAAACCTAGAACCTTTATAAGAACTTTATACATTTCACCCCATTTGAGTAGTTTTAGCTTTTAAAATGATAGGTCGAAATTCAAGTACAACATAAGTCTGAAATGTTGAAATGAGGTCAGTTCACTCAGCTTCCCCCTTTAGCTTCCCGCAGAGAATAAGTATTAACTTTAAAGCACAAAAAGAGCAGGAAAAAAATTTGTAAGGTGAAGTAAAATCCTGGCAGCACAGATAATTTAATTCTTTTTTTCTCATAGGATCTTTCCCAAAGCTATAATATTTTATATTATAGTACAACTCAGATGGGATTTAGAAGTAATTCCATAAGGGGGGTGGAGGGACTGATCTCAGACAGATGCTGTTTGTTAGGCATTTTTGTGACTTACAGAGCACTTACGGCATCCGTGTATTTTTGGAATGGGAGGCCCCAGAAAAAAAAAAAAAAAAAAATAATAAAAGCAGTGACAGCTGGCAGCTGAACTGTCCCCCAGCACCACAGACCAAACGCCCGCCGAGGCTCAGTGATGCTTTATAAGTCAAGGTCCAACACAATACACCACCTAGTAGAAAGCCTTCTTGATGATATCAAGGATCTGTTTCAATTTACTGTTTTGTTTTACTAAATCTCTTCCTACAGTTGACATATTTCGGTGATCAACACAAATGCCACGTAGCAGCTGACCCATCCCGGTAGGCTCACACATAAAGTTGTAGTCAATACGGTTTGAGTACGAAGCTCCTGAGTGGCCATAGAGAAAAATTTATATTAACATGGAGGAACGAGATAAGTCGATAAGTTGTAGTAATAACGCAAGTGAACGAGAAAATTTAATGCGTAGCTCCCAAAAAAAAAAAAGGAAAAATTTGTAAATTTCAAAAGTTACTAAAGTAGAAATGCAAATAATTTGGCAAAGCACTGATTGAAGTATAAAAGTTTTTTTTTTTAATTCTACTTTGATGATGGCTTTTTAAGGCATTTTGAACTTTTTGCATAGGGTGAATCATAATCATGTATGCATTTGTGCACAAACACACATATAAATACATTTATTGTAATGCTAGCATTGTCAGTGTGGATACAGAAGCTTAATCATCAGCAATGCCACAAACCATGATTCAACTTGGATCATATTTTGGTGTCAAGTCTACATTATTTACTAAGTCCAATAAACAGATGATAACTTGGCCTTTAAAAAAACCCACAATTAATTCAATTTGCAACTTTCATTTTGGATGGCCTTTCTTTTTGTTTTTTCCAAAACAGAAACAGGGTTTCTTAGCATTTATTAATTAGATGTGTAAGTTGATTTCTCTTTAATTTATCAGCTGTTGACAGCTTCTTTTATTCTTTCTTTGTAAATGGTAAGTTGTCATAGGTGAAAACAATAAGATATTGATTCTTAAAAACTAGTGAGAAAAAGTAAGAAGTCAAAAAAAGTAAAGAGAAGTCCAGATACTTTGTAACTCAGCTACAACTACAAATAGCAACAATTAGGAAAATGAAGCAGAGCTGCGGAAAAGGCTTTAGAGTAGTTTTCTTTGAAAACTTTTTATTTTCTTCTGAAGATATATGACATTCATTACTTCCTCAATGTGTCTGTGCTTCTTACCTGCTGCTCAGTATTAGCTGGTTGAGGCCTCTGGGCGCAGGCCGTAGAGTTTGGATGGGTCCTGATTGTCACAGACATCAGTTCTGGGCACAGAATTCACACTCAGACACATGCTAATGCCACACAGGCCAGTGCAGCATCGCCATCAGCAGCAGCGCAGCAACAAGGAGGGCAGCGATGGAGCAGAAAGACACAGCAGTGAGGGGGGACAAATCAGTGAATCAGTGATGTGAAAGCACTCAGTCCTAAAACTCAGGAAGGGATCAATTCATGCAAGGTTAATGTGGTAGAGTAGATATTCAAGACGAGTAACTGTTTCCCCAAACAGCCTTATTAATATAGAAACACTGGCCGACGATGAGATTTAAAATGTATGTGTATCCCCATGAAAGCCAGGCGTAAGACGGCATCAGACAGCAGCCACAGCTGTTGTAGTCATAACCAGGTGTAAACACTCTTACCTGTTGTCATTGATATCTGTGGTGTTTCCTGTGGACAAAAAGAGTGCATGAGGACGCAGGCAAGTGACAAAGTGCACCGTGACGAGCACAGCAGTGTGTGAATGGAGGGGAAAGTGAGTTTGTAACAGACATGTAAGGGATTTAACAAAAACAGCCCAAAGTCATTGGAGATAGATGGCTTTGGCTCAAGCAGCTGCATAATGTGGCAGTTATCACACAAGGAGATTTCACACATGAACGAGTAAACAAGAACATCGTGAGCATTATACTGATCTGGCAACTCTGTTGGCACGGCAAACTCTTTTTTTTTTTCATTTTTTTAAGTTGGAAGAACAGAGAGGCCATTGGAATAAATTAGAAGAATCACTAGTTTTACTGAGTAACACTGACTTTTTTTTTTTTGAAGTTAGTAAACTACATCTGTCAAGGTTGAAAGACATCAATGTGGATCATATTTGTTCCTTACGTAAACATCCACCAGTGTGTTAGACTTTTTCTTGATGTTGGTTAAACAGGTGAGATATGCTCACCTTTTTATGTATATATGTATAAGTGTGTGTGTGTGTGTTGATATACATTTGTATTTGAATGTGCAAATACATTTTGTATATACATATACTATAAGAAAATATAGCAGTCAATAATTGTAAAGGAATATATAGAGATGTCGTGTAAAACAGAGTATGCATATATCTGATAATAGTTATGGTATTACATCAGTCGGAATAAATGAGTGTACACTTCATCCTAATCCTTTTTCGAACAGCGCACACTTGACTTTGCGTGACTATTTTCTTTAATTGTTGTCTTCCTATTGTGTG
>OMNM01064635.1:2133-14241 GCA_900302745.1 Parablennius parvicornis | reverse complement strand
CTGTCTCTCTGTCTCTCTCTCTGTCTCTCTCTCTCTCTGTCTCTCTCTCTCTCTCTCTGTCTCTCTCTCTCTCTCTCTCTCTCTCTCTCTCTCTCTCTCTCTCTCTCTCTCTCTCTCTCTGTCTCTCTCTGTCTCTCTCTCTCTCTCTGTCTCTCTCTCTCTGTCTCTCTCTCTGTCTCTCTGTCTCTCTCTCTCTGTCTCTCTCTCTCTCTCTCTCTCTCTCTCTCTCTCTCTCTCTCTCCCTGCCTGCATTCACAAACCTTATTGCCCTTCCTCTTCTCCTCTTGCCTGGCAGCTCCATTCTCAAGATTATTTTACCTACATAGCCATCACCTCTATGACATAGAGTTAAGCGATATCAGCCATGTCTCTCACTGTCTTGTCCCACAAAACTGCACAACCAAAGATTTCCCTTTAATGTACTCATTCTCCGTCCCGTCCATTTTGTTAATTTCCAGTAAAAACCTCAACATCTCCAGGTCTGTCACCTGTTTTTTTTTTCTTGCTACTGTCCTGCAGACGTTACCTTTTAACCTAGCTGTGGCCCTTCGATCACAGATCACTCCTGATACTTGTCTCCTTCCAGTCCACTGTGTCTGTACTCCACATTAACGATGAGAAATTGATAATGGTCACGAAACAAATGATTGAATACTTTCACTGAAATTTATGAATAGATATTTTTCAAGTTTGCATGTCAGTTCTTCTTTACAGTTCTCATAATGACTAAAACACCGCTTGATTTGGGAAAAGCATCTTTCTCAGGGTCTGTGCTGCTGATTGTTGCAGTTCTGAAATGGAATAAGATTAAAAGCTGTTGTTGGTCATGTGTTCTGTGCATGTAAATTTAGTACAAGTAACTATATGTACATTTTCATACATACACCAAGTGCATCTCGCAAGTCATGTTACAGGAACTTTTTTTTGTTAGCAAACAGCATCCTGTCAGAAGTTTGTGTTGAATAGTGGAAAGAATTTGCATCATTATTGTAGAACCTTTAGCTAGTCATGAAAATCTCTGGGAGCTGGAGTTGATCCAAGCTGACAGTGGATGAAGGCAGGTCACACCCTGGACAGGTCACCCGTCCATCACCGGACAAATAGAGAGGAACAGACAGTCACATACACATTCACACCTTTGGTCAATTTGCAGTAAATTATTCATCAAAAACACATGTTTTTGTTGTATGGGAGTGATTAACTTTCCCACAATTTTTTCACATATAAATCGAGTTAAAGGGTGTTTATTCACACTGACTTTTAAATGTCATGGAAAAAACCAACAAAAAAACACCTGATTCCTAAATTGTTCAATTTCCAAGTAAAGAGTCAAACCTGCAGATGTGGGCTGGTGTATATGGTTCACCTTTTATTTCACGTAATGGATTTTTTCCAGCCTGATATAGACTGTTCTCAAAATCTAACAGGCAGCTAAATGAAGCACAGCAGTGAGGAAATTTAAACAATTTAACGGTTACAAATATAAACGCGAGTGTTCACTGTGCAGTATAGGTCATGATTTCCGCACTGAGCAGGCAAAATGTGTACAAAGTGTTGTTTTTCAGATCTGGTTCCTTCTTTATGTCGGTTACGCTCAGACAAAAGCAATTTCCCCTTTCAAGATACCTTATCTAATGAAATAAAGCTGACAGCACATAAAAACTGTTGCAAGCTGCGTTATATGTGAGTCGCATGTATAGGTGACAAGGCTCGGGTGAAATCAGAATTTAAGGTTGTATATGCTTCAGTCTGATTTCACTTTATAAAACATTTGCAGATTGCTGTATTGTTCTAACAGATATTTCGTGCAATCTGACTACATAAAAGAACTTTAGGCAAAATCTCTGGTCTGAATTCACTTAATATATGACAAAAAGTGGAAGGCAAACTTATCTTTTTGATATGATATCAATGATATTTGATTGCTTCTTATACACAAGGTTGCAGATCTAATGTAATATAATGAGTAATGTATATACATCAGCTCTCTGCCAATGTTGCGATGAAGAAAAATTGATTGATTCACAGGAAAGTCGCATGTGGCATTTTAGGTGTTTTTTATGGCTCTGAATGTTTCCCAGGTGTACAAGCAAGGATGCACTGTGAAATCGGTATGCCAGTGGTGTTATACTGTGAGTTTTAGGTCATATACCTGGTGTTACCAGGACAACAACACTCTGGAAATCAACTAAGCATCACTCACTTCTCTTCTCTTCTCTTCTCTTCTCTTCTCTTCTCTTCTCTTCTCTTCTCTTCTCTTCTCTTCTCTTCTCTTCTCTTCTCTTCTCTTCTCTTCTCTTCTCTTCTCTCCTCTCCTCTCCTCTCCTCTCCTCTCCTCTCCCCTGTCTCCTGTTATTTCATCCAACCGGTCAAGACAGATGGCCGCCCTTCCAGAGTCCTGGGTCCGTCCCATGGTTTCTTCCTGAATTGGGAGTTTTTGACAACTTTTCTTCCTCATGAGTTTTTCCTGGCCACTGTTGCTTTTTGCTTCTGCGTGCTTTGGAGGGGTTCAGTTGGGTTCTGTGTCTTCTCTTTGTGTAAAAGCACTTTGAAATGTCTGCCGATGTGATTAAGTGCTTTACAAATAAAAGTTGATTGATTGATTGATTGATTGATTGATTGATTGATTGATTGATTGATTGATTGATTGATTGATTGATTGATTGATCACCAAGCTGTTATCAGCACTTTTGATTAACCACTTTAACCCCTCAATGAGAAGATATATCGACACGGCCGCACAACTCCAAATACTGGAAATAAAATCCTATAAAAAAAAAAAGGAGAAATATTTTATAAGAACAAGCAGATTCATAACAGAAAAGCTGTCGGGGACATTTTCCACTCTAAAAACGAGCTACAGAGGAAACTGGAATGAGCAACAAAACAGCTGTTCAAGTTTACAGGCCTGCAGCAGTTTATTCATACGCTAAAAGAGTGAAACTTTGAAGAGGTTGTTTACTTGAGGTCATATAGGACAGCTCATGCTGTGAGAATAAGACAGACGTGGGGGAGAGACGCTGGAGGAGCCACCTTTTCATATTTGAGTTCACAAAAGCTCAGACAATGTGTGTGAACTTGTAAAACCATTTTAACACTGAGGTGAAGTCGTTAAATCTCCAACAGACTCAAACAATGTTACACTTACTATGGAGCGACTTAGTTTACTCCCATGTTGGCTCTTCAAATACAAACCCCAAAGAAGACTTTGTAGACACAAAGCTCATGTTGAGCTAATCTAAAGATGAAACTGGTATTTGGCACCCACATGCTGTTTACATCCAAAGTCTTCTGCAGGTTGAACAGTGAGGGATGCTGTTGACTGACCTGAGATATGAACGTGACCTTCCCTCTGGTTTGATCCTCTCCAGACTCACCGGCTTGACGGTGACACAGGCTGGTGCTCACCATTTGTTATATTTTTTCCAGTGGTCTGGAATTCATCAAACATTGTCCTGGAGTGCCCATTGTCCACATTTACTTGTGACATTTATTGTTGTATAAGCAAGCACTAGTGAAGCAGCAAGGGTTTCATTCATTAAACTTCACGTCTACCGTTTTTAGCAACACGTACACAAACCACACCACAAATGAAAGCAGAGACTCCACAGATCATGAGAATATAAGGTTATTCAATCTTCAGATGTCTAAAAATATCCCCGGTTTCAAAGGGTTGCTGTATATGAAATAATAACAAGATCGGGATGATTTCTTTTGAACCTTACAGTGGTGATCAAAATCAGCATTTTTCCTGTTTTGGCTCCTTTTGCATAAATCAAAAGGCACATCGTTCATTTTCCATCACCATTTCCATAACCTTTTTCAGAGGCCCCTTGCACCACGATGTGCTGAGCATTTGTGGCTGCAGCGACCTCTGACATAAAATAACACTTCACTCCTCCCTAACATACTTAAACATACACTCACTAAACCACACAGGCCATTCTGGTTGCTGTCTGCATTGAATTGTATGACTGCTTAGGTCACTGAATGACATAAAGCTATAGACTCTGAATTATAAAGAGCCATAACCAAGAGCATAAACTGCTGGATGCAAATAAAGCAATAAAAAACATATTACCACTGTGGTCTTGGCTTTGTCGCAGTTCTTCTGAATCTGACTAACAGGACAGTCACCACAGTTTGCTGCAAGTTCAACAGAAAAAAACAAGAAAATGCTGAGGCTTTGCAGTCACGTTTTCTGAACTATTTTCTTGCCTGTGTAATAAACTTAAAACCTTGGCCTGAGATGCTTAAAAACTGCTCTTGTATTTCAGTTTCAATTCATATTTGGACGGTGATGCCATTCCAGGTTTGCTCTGCTTTCCTTTCCTCTCTGTGTGTTTGTACAGGTGCATGCATGATGTATGTGTTACAGCCACTGTGTGACTGAGCACTGACCCACTTCCCCTGCCTGGCACATGGGTACCGCTGCCTCTGTCCTCAGCAGAGAGACCGCAAGGTCCGGCAACAAAGAACCCTCTGTCACTGTCACTGAGGCATACTTCTTTCTATTGGTCCTCAACTCCTCTTGGGCTCTGTGATTAAATGAACTCTTAATTCTCATAGACTTTTGAAGTCAGTATATTTATACCCAAAGTGTGTCAATAGATGCACACTTGGAACATTTGTGTCACGTGAAATTAAAAAACCTATAAGCCAGTACTGCAAATGTACATTTTTTTCCCTTCTTTTTATGGACGTTCAGCACTGCTGCTAACCCACCGGCACCTCAAACAACTGTTTCATTGCAAGACGTTAGTGAAAACACAGCCGCAGTAATGAGTGGCAGAAATAATCAGCATGCCGGCCATCAGTACGAAGGGAGGTCCGGTGGGAAACGTCTGGCAGGAGCATATAAAAACCTGAACTCTGGGGTTAGCTGACAACAACTCCTTTTCCAGTTCAAGCTTATTAAATGCTGCAGTAACAACAACAGGCGAGCACGTCCCTGTGTCTCCCACACATCCACTCACACATCCCTCCATGCTCGACCGGTAAATTTGGAGCTTTCTAATACAAAGAAGACAGAGGACACTGCTGATTTTGATTGGAAAAACTAGTATATGTACAGCATGATACAGAATGGGCAGATGCTGCTTCTAAAGATTCCATAAACCTCCTGCCTGTTGTGTTATTGTATCTCCTGAATGAGCTTGACAGAACCAGAAGGAGCACTTTGACTCTCATAGGCCAGACTGATATGAGAAGGAAGTTCATGCATTTGCCAGTTCAAATGTTTTTTATGGTCAATGTGGTCAGTGTGTCTGCAGCAAAACTAAACAGTCCACTAGGTGTCTCCCATCACTGCATTCAAGTAAACAGCAGCCTCAAGCTTTGCAATTTTACAAACCTCAACTAATACACAAACACAGTCATTGTGTATCAGTGTACAGAGGAAACAATACGAGGGCAGAGAATCATAATGGCCTCATTACAAAGCAAACTCTATCTATCTATCTATCTATCTATCTATCTATCAAACCATCATTTGCAGCCAGAACAACTAACACACACTGAAATATAAAATAGGTGGAGCTCAGTTGCCAGTTTCACTTCATTATCTTGAACGTTCACCAAATCCTCCCTCAGCAAACAAAAAGGTCAGTAATAACTTGATATGCCTAAAAACATATTAAGGACAATAAATACAAAAGTGAGCAAATTCTGCTTAAAAGCAAACTTGATACATATTTTAGACCATAAAATATTACCCTTGTGATATATGAAATGCCAGAGTGGAAAAAATAAAGAGTTGGCTCATTAAAATAGAGAAATATTCTGTTACTATACTTCACCATTTTATCTGACAGTTTTTATATTTATTGATCCCTCAAAGAGGCCAGAACATATACAGTATACGTTGAAGGAAGAAAATGTCAGGCCTTATAAATGACATTTATGAACCTTGGATCATATAGTCAGTCAAACCGCAGCACTTTTGGAAGTAAAAATCACACCAGCAAAGATTGAGTGAAAATGGCAAACAAAAAGGTAAAACTATATATATTCAGCAGAGCAAACAAAAGTGTGGCTCCTCCAACCCACACAAGTCAGTTCAAGCTCCATACCCTCTAGTTGGTCATTTAACACTTGGATTGGTGCATAAGTCTGTTGCACGTACACAGAGTGCAGCATCTCTAAGACCGTCTCTTCATTTTAATGAACTAAATAAAGATCTAATATATCTGGCAAAGATGAGTTTCCCACACCTGAAAACTGACAGAGCAGAAAGGCTGATTGCTCCCAGCAGAGAGGTTACAGTGCCACTGCTGGAGAGGGAAAAGTAATTTCGACCTCGGCTGTGGAGCCATTCTGTGCACGACCACGAGTCCCACTGTCGCCCCTTCTCCCCCGGTTTTTGGAACAAAGCCAGGCTTTTTTGGGTGTGCGCAAGTTTTCTTGGCACCGAAAAGCAATATTCTGACAAGCCGACCCGCCTGTTCAAAAACAAACGACAGCTGAGCAGAGAAGCATTCAGGGAAGCTTTGGTGGGGCGATGGATCTTTGACCTGATGCTGCAGGCACATGGAAAAGCAAGCAAAGCGCCAACATCAGGAACTAGAGAGACAATGTCTCCAAGTGGCAGCGACACTGGGTGGTGGCAAAGAGTGAGACTGCACTGTATCAAATGTTGCAGTAAAAATTAACTAAACGTGCACATTAAGAATAGTCTCCTTCAACTTAAAGCTTGAAACGACTCCAGCTCGTCTTTTTCGATTTATAGCAGATGTTGTACTTGGTGGGACATGAGTCAACAGACTGGGAGGTCAGTGGTTTTGGGGGGAAATTGACAGAGTGACACTCTTTCCACCTTGAACAACAGAGTACAGCTTTGAGGTGCGCTAAATGCAGAGCACCGTGTTTTCCTTTCATGTGAAATTACACTTCACATCGCCCGTCCAGCAGCGGCGATGGAGCATTGCAGCTCGCCATTAGCACATTTTGACAGGCAGACACTCCTCATTTCAGCTGATCCCCTGACAGTCTGATTGTGCATTGGTATGAGTTGAAGAAATGACTGAAAATAGTGGTAACAGAATTCCTGACCTGCATGTGGTTTATCAGTGCTGCGACCGAGAAACCACGACTTGCTCCGCAGCAGATGGAGGTTTGGATTGCCTTCACTGAAGCAAAGGGGGAGCCCATCCAAAAGAGGCTCGGGAAAATTAATGTCAGCTGTTAAGATCCTCGCAGATTTGAGATGCAGCTCCAAGAACGGAGTTTGATCTGTTTGTTTTCTGTTTGCGTATTGGGGATGAATTAGTTTGGCCTCAGTCTGACAGGAATGTGCGCGACTGCTGTTACTGAAACATTTTGTTTCTGGAAGTGTGTTAGCAATGTAAACGTGTTCCTGCAGGCTGCTGGAGCCCAGATTTTGTGTCTGGGGCTGGAAGCAGGGCTCCTTCCTGCCTCTCACAGGATGTGGGGTATCCTGTCTGGCAGCGGCAGAGAGGGGCGCCTGGCTTCAAAGGCAGGAGGAAGTGGTCAGGGGATGGAGAGAGGTACACAGGACAGGGGGAGGAGGCACACAAGGCCAGAGATTGAGCCCGAAGCAATGAATGGCCTTCTTTTTTAATTTCTTTTTTGAGTGAGTGCATTTCAACATGAACACTAAAAAAAGTACAGTATAAACTCATAATGGGTCATACTGTATATATAAGAGGGATATTCCAGTATGTATGCAGATGTTTTGCTTTTGTTACACACGAGATGAGACAAAGCTGCACTCTGACATTTCAGATATTCAGCACAGTGGACACACACAATGTGCAAGACTGTATTCGGCTCAGTGTTGTTAATAGCTCTACAAGCCTCATAACTGGAGTTCAGTTTCCTTCCCACAGATCCTCGTTCTATTTACAAGTGAGGGGGCTGTCTGAGAGACACTTGCAAATCTTGACTTCAGAAGTATGTGCAGTTGGCTCCGGGAGACGCGCCCTGTTCCACTGGCATCTGAGTCATGTAATAGTCAGCAGCGAATGTGTCAAGAGGCATGCATGCTGCAAACACAGACACAAACACACTCAGTTCACAAACGGTGGACCAACCGAAAGTGTCAACGGGCACATAATAGTAAGAGTGAAAGATAAATAAAGCAGCAAACTAGGGAGGGTGAGAGATTTCCTAATTACACATTTAACCGTGAAGTATGGGGCTTTTAAAATCTTTAAACTCTCGTGTAATTTTATGCCTGTCTTGCAGGCTGACTTACATGAGATCAAAGGCCAATGTGGAGAGAAGCGGAGGAGGAATCAAGTAATTATCACTTAAAAGTTAAAACATGAAACATCTCACTTGTTTTTGCTGTAAACGCTTTTTTCTTTTCTTTTGCCGCACATGTTTGACATTAGCCATCCTGTGGTTCACATTCATAAAGACATTTGAAGACCACTAACAGAGCCGGACTTGAGGGAGGCCTGAGACACAAGGAAACCTATTTATAGACTGGATCACAATGAGCCCCTCTTAATTTAGAAAGCTTCAACATGAAATGTGAAAGTCAGTGGAAAAACAAGAAGGAAACTCCATCTGTGTGTTTAGGTGTATGGTTATTCGACATATTATGCATTATGCTTTTAAATCTGAAACACAAAGTTAGGGATTACTTTTGCCTTCACCATGATTATGGCCATGCAGTTCAGAGAAATCCTCATTTATCTTAACTGACTCCTCAGTTCAGTGTCGATCTGAACCAGGTCATTTCAGCTTCTCTTCTCTTTAACTATGCGACAGCCTACTTTCCATTTATTGGCCATTCTCATGGCTACTTGTAATTCGACACCAGCCTCATTGCCTTGCTTGAGAAAAATGGATCGGATGATAATGGAAAAACAAAATATTGTGACAAACTGATTTCAGAATGTTCAAACCATCATTTTCACGCCAGTTTGAATCATGAGCTTTCTCCTTGGAGGACTTGCTTAATCTTGTGGTTAACCTCATTATTTGATACTTTGGTAACATTTATGTCAACAGCCAACTTGCAATAATATATATGTGACAGAAATTACAGCAATACATATTAGATCCCCCTTTATTACCCAATGAAAAAGAATCGTTTTGCAGATATTTGGGCAACTGGTGGTAATCTACTATTGGGCTGAATGTACTTGTTTGTATGACAGTAAAAAATACCTGAATCTGGGTATTTATAAACCACAGCAGTTTCCACAGTGAAAGTACGAATATATGAAAATACTGTGGATGGTAAACTTGACTGAGCCTGAAAAGTAATAATATGTATTCTCTCATTTACAGTTTCAAAATCCACTAATATCATGCGGTGCAACTGGAATACTTGGCCCAATTCTTATTTTGGTCTGTGGCTCAGAGATGGAGGAGTGAGTGTTCACATGAGCAAAAAAGTTGGAATAACAAAAAGTTTCTGGTGCCAGAACCGCCTCATAGATCCTGCCAGGGTGTCAACATGCCCCGCAAGAATGTGCTGAGCTCTATTCTGGCCAGGGGTCAGTCGAGTGTATGTTTGCGAGCAGGGATATGTTTCTATCCGTGGGATTCACTATCTTTGCGGAGGCGTGTGTGCTGGGGGATTAGGGTGAGTCAGGTTGTGAGGAGAAGTTGGAGACGTGAGACGACGAGCTCAAGCTAAAGAAGCTGCTTGTTGCTGAAGGAGGCCAACCGCTGACCAACAGTAACCAATACAGTCAGTTAAATTTTAATAAAACATTGCAGCGGCTGTCACTTTACAACAGTGTGAGTAATGACACCAGGTTCATGCCATCGCCTATGCACTCATGCGGCTAAAATGGCCTTGGGAAAAAAAATATGATTCCTATTTTAATGGTGCAAGTTGCATTTGGGCGACACCAAGTCACCCTGTGCTGTTTAATGATGGAAAAACTGAATGCAATGCATGCTGTATGGTTCAATAGGTTTATACTGAGACTCTTAAGAATGGATGTGTTTTTTGGCATGATGTTAAATAAACTAATAAGATTGCCATCTCCTTTCCCCTTAAGAGCCAGGTGCACTCGCACCTTGGCACCGTTGCTATTCTGGGCGTGGAATTGCCAGTCAGTGTGAAAGAACCCTTTATCTGTCGAGGAAATAACTCTAATTGTGCACAAATTGACAGTAACAGCTATAACAAACTTTAAGAGTTGGAATGATTGCTACATAACAAACACACTGACTGTTTACCCAATGTCAACTGGGATCGGGTCCAGCTGCCGGCAAATCTACCTTACATCAACCAAGAGAAGAAGACGAATGAATGGATAGATGGGTGGGACAACTTACATGATGGAATTTATGAATAGAGCTGGGAAAACACACAACATGTTAACATTTAAAATGGGCACTTTGACATGCTTTCTTTGTTGTGATGTCATCCCGAGTGCAGTTGTTTCAGACTTATGCAGAGAAGCAGAGTAACTATGCAGGAAGCTACATGCAGAAAAAGTGACATGTTAGTTTCAGTGTCAAAATTGTATGAGATATGTTTGCATTTGACAACATTTCATTGCATTAACAATTTATCTAATTGTCTAAATTAGCATTTTTATTGCTGCTGACCATGTCCATCCCTTCATGACCACATTTTACCTTCGATGAGTGCCGCAGGAACCTATAGGATCTGTATGACATTATCATGTCAATATAGAAAGAAACCTCTGAAGAATGTTTCTGGCACCTTGTTGAATTTATGCCACTAAGAATGAAGACAGTGCTCAATGCAACATGGGTTAAAACCTGGCAAAAGCAAGGTATACCTAATAAAGTGGCCAAAAGCATTGCAGGGCTGGATGACCATATGTGTCCGTCTGAAACTCCCTAGAGGCTGTTTTCAGTTCTTGGTGCCATTAAGCTCCAGGTGCTCAACCTTAGATGTGTGCCAGCTCTGTGTTTGACCTCAGCCCTTGACCATGCTTCAGATATTTTCCAATAATTATTGGTAATTACAGTGAAATGCAGAGGAATCTGATCACGTCTCATGTCGGCATTTAGAGCCCTCAGTCTCTTCCTTTGTGGGTTGTTAAGGCATGGTAATTGCACTTGGATTTAACGTATTTTGCAAGTGTGCACACATGTATCTGTGTCACAGGTGCCCTGCAGCAAGGTGCACGATTATCTTCTTCTTCTCCATTATGTAAATCATACCTTAGTCCTGTTTATGGGAACTGCAAGCGGAATTTTTCAGCTCCATTTTGTTGAGCAGCTGTTGCCTGGAGCAGCAGTCGTCTCTGCCTGCGGTACCTCTACAGGCCAACTCGGCCCACACACTGCGGGGATAAAAAGTGGCACAGTGAGCATACCGAGTTATCCCATAATCCCTCTCTGTAACTAAGATCAGTCCCAGCAGCACTAAAAGAAAGAAAAAAAAAGAGTAAAGAATGCGAGAATCATTCTATTTCCCACCTCTTTGTGTTCCACATTTACATTCCTCTTTGTTTGAATTCCTGCACATTGATACAAAGTTTAAATCTCTCAGTAGGTAGGTGCACTTGATTGGGGCAAAGGTGGTTTTACGCAGATGGAAAGGCAGGCTAGGCAGTGCTTGTCATAGTGGGAAGTACAGTTACTGTTAGAGATGCTGCTCAGAGACACAAAGACTGATTCACGGGGGCTAATGGGAACATGTGGCGAACACATGGAGAAGCTTGAGCAGAGAGAGAGCCACAGACTGCAGAGGCCCGCTGAGATCTGGCTACAAACAACCACTACACATCACTCGCACACCGTCGTGCACACACACACACACACACACACACACACACACACACACACACACACACACACACGCACACTTATTTTTGCTCTGTGATAATATGAAGTTGTGGTTTCACTTTGCAGAATATGCTGCTGAGCAGAAAAGTTTCATGTGTTCCCTGTTGGTCTTTCAGGAATTCTCAGTGAGATATGGTCTGAGCATTAAATACACTTGGCAGGTTTGCTTCTTTTTGACAGTCTGCTTCCTTGGCTTAATTTCTGGGGTACAGAAATATTCCAGTTTTTGAAGCTAGTTGCCGCAGATGTGCACAGGGCCAGCGGATTAACAGCCTCTTTTCCCAGAGGGTGTTTCTGGGAGGAGCTGATGTCTCAAGGTCTGAGCTCTGAGAGGAATAGGAAAAAAAACGTTCACAT
>OMNM01064633.1:2991-33209 GCA_900302745.1 Parablennius parvicornis | reverse complement strand
CACACACACACACACACACACACGTGTGCAATTTGGTATTATCAGTAAACCTCAAATGCATGTTTTTGGACATTGGGAGGAAACTGGAGTTGTTGCAGAGCATGCTCTGCAGAAGAAAAGCAGCCGAGCCAACCTGGACTCAAACCAGGAACATTCTTGCTCAGAGTCTACATCAACTACATCACCATGCAGTCACTGTTTTGATTTGTACAACACGAAGTGAGTCTGACAGGCAACAATCTCTTTGGATAGGCTGACTGTTTACATGTTGTATCATCACAATCTAACAGCATGAAGAGGAAACTCAGAGACCTAGATGTAGGGAAAGAATATCTCAGGGGAAAGATCTCCTTTTCACATGGAGTGAACATCATTTTGTGCAGATGAAAGCTGAACAGTGATATGTTATTATTTGTAGTTCGTTGACAAACAAGTCGACTTTTTTTCTCTTCTTTTTTTCTTTGTTGCTCTCAAGGACGTTATATCTGAAGTCAGACAAATGGACTGATGAAATCACTGTTGCAAGGTCAATTGAAACTATATTGCTAAAGGGAAAATACAAGAATGGCATACACGCACACGCACAAACACACATAGACACACAATCTAAAACTAACTGATGTCAATACTGATCAAAGCTGAAGCCAATAAGTAGTTTGTGACTTTTTTGGTTTTGTTTTGAGGGAAATAATATAATATGAATCAAACAATGTGACACTGTGTCATGTGATTTCCTATTGAGTATGTATACTTTTATTCTAAGCACTTTCTGTGGCAGCCGCGTTCCATTGGTGTGTGAATGTGACTAACTTTGTAAAGCGCTTTCAGGGCTGTTAAATGAGAGGACAAAAAGCTCTATACAAGTGAATTCTATATACCGTTCACCATTTATATGATTTTGTATGTATGTAACAGGGTGGACACCTTGAAAACTTTTTGATTATTTTGCTTTAGTTCATTCAGTGCTGTGTTATTCACAGAATGGCCAACAGAGTGCATCACTAGTCAAGGATAAAAATCAACCTCTGTACAGAGACTACCTGAATCTTTTCCTGGAAAAATGTCAGTAAGAATAGTAAAAATATAGATATAGTTATTAAATTTGTAACTAAAAAAAACTGTTTCTGTAATACCTGCTTCCTGCCAGCCTTAATCTCAGTGTTAAACCATTTATTTCTGGTAATTTAAGAAAGTGAACATTCAGCTGCATTTGTCAATCAGTGGCGAGGTAAGCTAATTTGTAGAAAACTATTAAGTTTCCCAGAGTTACATCATTTCCCTAAAACCTTTATTTTGATGACATTCAGCAGAAGAAAGGTCTCATCCTTTACAGGGTGCATCTTTGTGCAGCCAGGATCCATAAGGCAGCAGGATAATGAGCCCAAACACACTTCAAAGCTTTGCAAAAGAACTATGAAGACCAAAGCCATGCGAGGAGTGCTGACTCCTGTGGGCTTTCCTCCCTGGTCACCCGACCTCAACCCCATTGAACATTTATGGGGCCACTGAAGGACTGAGCTAAGCATTCCTTACTTTACAAGCAGCTCTTTCCAACAAAAGCACACAGGAATAATATTGATCAGGTGTTACACAAATCTTTCAGTCTATGCCAGTTTCAATACATGCAGCCATTTAAGGGAAATCCATACCAAGTAGTAATTCCCCAACTCAAATATTCTGAGATTCATGACCTTTTTTGAAGTCTTTACACTCAAAGCTTTTTTAGTTTGTGATTTAATCTGTACTGTGATGTATTGTCTATAATTTGTAATGGCTGACAATCACTGAAAGATTTGGCTTTTACCGGAGAGTTTGATTTCAAAGATGAAAAGGTGTATGGTAACAGTTTTCTTAGTTTTGTTAGTTTGATCATTCGCACTGGACCTGAAGGTTTATAGTTTCATGATTTTGATGGATCTTGCGACCTTGTCAAATAATGAAAAGCTTGGTTTTGAATTGATGAAGTCTGTCAAAATCCCCCAAAATACAACAACATTAAAGTTTCTTATTATTTACATTATCATTACATTTTAATACAGTCACAATAAATTGTTGCTGTTATTGACACATTTCATTTTATGTATGCTGTCAATCATAATATCAAAGCATGTTTTCAGATGTGTTATTTCCAACTATTGAAAGTGAAAATGATGCTTAATTGATTTGAAATATTAATTGTATTTTAACCTGTGTGATGCCTCTCAGACCATTAGCTCAAAGCAGGATTTCTATCTTATGGCACACATTTAGAAATAAGATCATCATTGTTGTCATTATTGGATCAATTGTATAAGGTAATACCACAACCATCCAGTGAATATACCGTGGTGAAAGTGTACTGTGAACTCACTTTATAAGGCAGAGACAGTGACCTTGGTGTCAGCAACATACATGCATAACATAACACAACAACATGCATAATGACAATGAGGTCATGTTTATTTGTCAGACTTACATGTGACCAAAATAACATCAAAACAGTATAAATGAGAGATCAACAGCTTTCCCTGAGGAAGAAAAAACACATTCTCTTTGAGTCAGTGAATTATCTCACTCCAATCTTTTGTTTTTATCCTTTTGAGGTCCGCTTGTTTCTTCTCTGGTAGACAAAGTTAATTACTCCACCGCAATGCAGCTGTGACTGCAGACAGTCTATATTGGGGGCCACAAACTGTGATAAACCACTGATGTAATTTTAATTATAGTTTTTAAATAATGATAACCTGGATTGAGCAATATGACTTTGTTGACTGTCCTCGTGTGAAGACTCAGTGCGATCCAGTGACACATTCAACCTGCCTGTAGCTTACTAAAATAAATTCATCCTTTGAGGACAAAAGCAACTCTATTGAATAGATTTCATCCACAACTGAAAATTTTGTCCAACATTCTTCAATATGTCAAATCATACAAGACAATCAGATAAAATTAGTCATCATCAGCACATACTATATTACTAATCAGATGTTTTAAAGTATTATGCTATAAGAATATAGGCAAGATAAGATATTGTAGGTGTTCAAGTTCACCATTTCCCAACAGGCATAATACACAACCATAATTTAACTAACAAACTTTTAAAACGCAAAAACAAATAAAATGACACATTATCATGTCAAAATGTAATTACTGAAAGATAGATTTTCCTTATTGTTTCTCTTTCATTGCACATTGAATTTCCATGAGAGAGAGAGAGAGAGAGAGAGAGAGAGAGACTGAAATCACAACTGCATATTTTTATTCTCTGGGAAACTTCTTGACATCTCAGCATGTCATTCTTGAACATTAAAATGTATATAATTGCAACCACCAAAAGGGGGAATATATTAGAGGAGTAGTCTGCTGTAGGTAAAGTATGCTTGGACCATTAACTAAATATAAAATTTCTTGCTACATAGCTTTTTCTTCAGCTGTTTCATTTCAGTCAATTTCAATCAATAAGTACGTTGTGATTGACACCGCAAACAAATCAGTCCTAAGAAATTGTTTATTTGGCCAAAGCGTGGCTCAGTCTTATTGAATAAGATACGCACTCTGTTCGTCTTGGGAACAGTCCATCTGCTTCCTTTGATATCCCAGAGGATAATCCACAATACTGATAGGAACAGAGCACAAGGGGATTTGGTGAAGCCAATCCTTTAAATCAGGCATGTTTGGTTACTCTATGAATAAAGAAAATGAATTTGGACTAGAAGGTATAAGCTTGATCCTACCTAAACCACCCCACAAGGAAATGTGCCCTCATCTCGCTTGTTGATCGATAACGAATAATGTGACACAACGTTCCCTCTTGCTAGTTTTAGCTACAGGTCTGCTGGATGTATTGTATATTCCTTGATGTGTTTCTGCCTCTTTCAAACAACTTTACAAATATTGAACACATGTTATAAAACCGAGACTCAACATTATGCTTGTGTGGTACAGATGATTTATATTTCACATGTTCAATTATCAATAAAATAAAGATCATATTACCATTGTTTAGCTGTAGAAATGTTTCAGAAAGCCAGTCAATCACTTCAACTCAGTGAGAGTTCTTCAGGGAAGTTATGAGTCATTATCATTCAGTGAAAAATGCGAGGTTAGAAAGTCACGCAGGCTTACAGTAGTGAGAGTTTTTAGCCGTGTAAAGCAAATGCCATATAGATAATTACTTTGCCAGGTAAGATGCTCTATGAAAAGAGCACTCTCCCTTCCCTCGTTACCGTCAACCTGGCTGGATCACAGTTGTACAGCCTACCAGGAATGTGTCATACACAGCTCCCACTTACAAGACCTTAACAAGCAACCCACACACCTCTGTTTCTGCAATGACAACTCACTCCTACCCTCTCCTTTTCTGTCTTTTACCTTATATTCTATCATGCTACAAAAGATATGATTTCTAAGCAGAGGTCACTTACAATAAGAGGAATTTATCACAGTTACTACCTTGATGGAAGTGGCTGAAGGTTAGCTGTCATGGGGGGGTGAAACCTTTGACACTGATGAGAAGCCATCCTGCATTATTCATTTAGAGCAACAGGACATCTGTCTATTCATCAATATCTCCATGGGAATCTGGGTGTCATACTGTATCTGTGTGAGACTAAATTGAATTGCTTAGTGGCGAGATAGACATTTAAACTAAAGGAACGGAATATTCAATACAACAGGAGTACAGCACCAGTGTGTCTATCCATCTTCTGTCTCATGTACTTTATCTAGACCAAGGTCATTGAGGTCTAGATTCAAGACTAGACACAACGTGTCACCAGTCCATCACAAACATTTAAATGTTTGTATTGTGCAATGGATAACATGCAAACTCCACTCAAAAAGTAGTCGCAACCAGTATTTTTGAACTGAGGGACATTAACAATCTTGCAGGGAGTTAGGAGTGGAAACCACTTTACCACTGTGCCACCAGTTTGTTTCCGAGTGAATATAAACAAACTAGTTTTTATGTGATTGGAGGTTTCGTTCTGAAGAACACTTTTGATTTGTGGCTTTGATAAGAATCAAAACTATGTATAACAGCACCCTGTGATTTTTTCTGAGAAAATCACTTTATAAATAAAATGTACTTACTTACTTACTTACTATGTAGCTCTTATAACTTGAAAAATGTAGCATTAAAATAGCAGCATTGATTTTTTTTTTTTTTTTTGTCATTACTTGCAAATTGGAAGAACAGCATGGGAATGCGATACACAGTAGAGACACTTATGCTTAATTCATAGCTTATTCCATGAGGTGAACTACTGTGAACCATTCATCTAATTGCAGACTCTTTGAAGCAACTCAATTATTTCAAATGTCCTAATTATATGTGTGTTAGATGTTATGGTGCATTCTGTTTATGCAAAGACTCAGTAGATCAAACATGGTAAAGCGTTTGATAGCCTTGTCTATTAGTCCATATAGAAAAACAACATTATATATGACTACTCATCAGCTTCAGTGTTTTCATTCTGCTTGCTATACAAATGAAATGACATGGACACTGTGTTTGCTATACAGCACCAAACTGAACATTGCTCATTTGACCTTCTTTTTATTTTTTATTCAGGTTTTGCATTTAATTTCAAATGTGCAAAATTACTAACCAGGAAGCTGGGAATGGTGCAAACAAGCTTTCATTCGTCAGTGTTTGAACTGGACTCGTATCTATTCTGGTGCTCTGGCACTCGCTCACTGTATGTCTGTGCTGCTCCGCTTTCAACAGATGCCAAGAGAAGAAACCACACCTGTTTCCACATCCACTTTCCTTTCTTGTTAGGCATAACTTTATAGTCTACCAATGTGTGCTGTGGCTTTAGTTTATATCATTTCTAATCTCTCTGAAGCTTTGATGCTTTTATGAATCCAGGATAAATTGCAGGGATAAAGAGAAACTGTTCCCCTGATGCCAGCTGCATAAAAGCCTCTACCTACAAAATAAATGCCAACAGAGGGGCATGTGGGGCTCTGCTAATGACTTGAATGAGGAATTGAAAAAAGAAAGTTGTGCGCAAATAACTAAGACTGGTTTGGAGACCTCTGAGATCCTGGGGTATCAATCAATCAATCAATCAACTTTTATTTATAAAGCGCTTAATCATATCAGCAGACATTTCAAAGTGCTTTAACACAAGAGAAGACACAGAACCCAACTAAGCCCCTCCAAAGCAGAGGCAAATTGCCACAGTGACCAGGAAAAACTCCCTCATGAGGAGAAAATTGTCAAAAACTCCAAATTCAGGAAGAAACTGTGGGACGGACCCAAGACTCTGGAAGGGCGGCCGTCCGTCTTGACCGGTTGTGTGAAATAACAAGAGATAGGACAGGAAGAAAAGAAAGAGAGAGAGGTAGAGAGTGGCAGACAGGTCAATAGAGTCGACATGAGACTCTGACAATGCTCAGTAGAGTATCAGGTTTGGCTAAAGCAGATCTACTATAATTTAAAGTCATAGAAGTGATCAATTTATATGATTGTAATATGTTGATGAAAGGGCAATGGAAGTAGCAAGAGATTTACAGAATTTTAGTGTCTCCTCATTCTGGGTGTATTGAAAATAAAATTGCTTTGAGGATTATGCTTAGCACAGCTCCTCCATTATAAAATGTCTTCCATTTTACAGTATGTAGCCTGGAGGATGTGGTCTGTGCATGTAATAATAAATAAAAGACATTTCTGCAGTGGGAACATTTTTTATTGGAACTTGCACCCACTGCCAGCCTCTTAACCAGCACACCAAGTAAATGAAACAGCCAAAGCCTAAATGTAACATCACAGGCACAGTAGAGAGAGACTTTGGCTGTGAGCCATTTAAGCAAATTAAATGAGAAAGGAGGAGCGGGCTGAAAAGTGGTAATTATGTCCCAGTTCAGTTCCAAATTTCTTCTCACTCAGTTGAGTCAAGACAACTTACTGGATGTGGCTGACTGCAGTTTGCGGCTTGCCAATAA
Organism: Parablennius parvicornis; assembly: GCA_900302745.1. Lineage (NCBI taxonomy): Eukaryota > Metazoa > Chordata > Actinopteri > Blenniiformes > Blenniidae > Parablennius > Parablennius parvicornis. Next base: position 26,279 of record OMNM01064633.1, on the reverse strand, counting down.
GTTACCAAATTATGAGCAACGCCGCCAAGCACGTCCAATCTGGTGCTTATTCTAAAATTAAATCAAATGCTCAACACAAGAGGAACAATAGCAAATATGTTAGGTGATTAAGTATTTTCTTTTCACTCAACTGCTCCACAGTGGTTGAACATTTTTGGCAGTTTTTCATTTCACAGTTGTGTTAGATATTCATAATCTGCGTAGTTAACTTGTCGCTTCAACCTGTTTCAGAAATCCTAATAGACAAAATTATTCGGAACATTTTGAAAATATAATATATTCTGGCTGTAATTTTCGGCTCACACTTCAAACACATTAATCTTAATTAAATGTACATAATAAAATTATTGATGAGGATCATGAAAAATAATGTTGTACCTATTGTTTGATAAAGTTTCTTTTAAGAATTTATGTTTTTCAAGCACTTCACATGTGTATATAATGTATGCAGTATTTGTGTTTTCAATCTTTTGTAGTTAATCATGCATGAGAAAACAAGAGTGACAGAACTTTCTTATTTTATTTACTGATCAGAACCCAAACAGACAAATGTTAGCTCCCAACACATGGTAAAACAAAACAAACAAAAAAAAAAAAATTCAAAGGTTTCTTTTTTGTATTTTTTTATGTAATGATATTTATTTCTCACATTTAACATCTCTTACTTACACAGATTTCATCGAGAAATGAACTGTCACTGCACATCAACAGACCAACAGAGCAACACATCATATTCCCAAAATAGAAACAGAAACAAACAACTGAGGAGAAGTTTTCCCACAAACCACGACCTCATGCACCAATTCACTACCAAATGAAGGAACAGTATGGCAGTTTGACTGGTTGTTAGTACATTGTGCAAATACAGACTCATCTCATTAAAACAAATAACAAGACTATGTAAAAAACGCATGACTTTAAAAACCCAGGAATAGCACAGACCTAAAATGTCTGCATATCCCTGTTGTTTTACTCGTGGAACATTATAGAAAAGAAAACATCCATCTTTGCGATCATTCAACATGCAACTGAGCCAACTGGGCAGAGGTTCAGACAGTTTTGATCCGTCTTCTTCCATCGTTGTTCATGGATGTCTGCATTTGTCTGTCGGTACCTTTATTTGAGCGACAAGTGGTAGCATCACTGTCCAAACGTAGAGTGGAGGTTCAAGGTCGATTAATTTTGTTACGTGAACAGTTGCTCAAGGCTACGGAGAAGGAGGCGTCTTCAGAGAATTACAGGATCCTCCTTGGCTACTACCTGTGGTCCCCTGGTACTGAAAAAAGAGTGAAACAGAAAGCATGTCAAATACCAAATGTCATAACAACTCCCATGTATGGATGATATCAAATAAAACCAGGACCAAACAGTGAAGAAGTGTTTAAATCTCTCCTCTCAAAATAAAAAAAAGTTCAAAAAGACATGCATGGAAATTTGTACGTGTGTTTTAAATGTTGCAATGCGTCACCCTCATGTGTGTTTGATAAGAAATTCATTCAGTGCATGTTGTTGATTTCATGTGGAACAGCATGTCTAATCTCAATTTTAGTGAAACTGGTTCAAAACTGCTAAATTAAGGATCTGTGTCCATAGCAGTGTTTCAGATTTTGCTTTCAATACAGACCAAAGTCTTCAACTTTGCAAATTAATACATTTCTAAACTGTTCACACAAGCCATGTGAAGCTTCTTTTACCCAATGTTCAGGTGAGATAATGTCATAGATATACTGGTATCCATGCACACATTCACACATTCACACAGGAATCAGTATTCCTTTTGTCTTCCAAATGACATGAAGTGTTTTGTTCTTTTCACTGGTCCAGGTTGGATTTGGAGGCCTTTTTGGTTCATTTTACATTGTGTCCCTGTGCGTGGGTAGAGTTTGTCTAGGAACTCCTGCTTCCTCTCACAGTCAGTCAATCAATTGGACAATTGATTCCTTTAAATTGCTTATAGTTGCATGTGTGACTGTCTCTCTCATTGTACTTGCCCTGTGATGGACTGGTGACCTGTCCAGGGTCACAAATATCAAGACCTTCCAACCCTCTGTTGGATAAAACGGAATAGAAGGTGGATGGATGGGACTCAAACCACAGCCAATGTGGGTGCCTTCAAAAGAATGTACTCACCTCCTGCAGACTTTTTAATTGGTCAGTTACAAATAATGTTTCTGTCACTTATTTGACTTATTAGTAGGAGAGTTTATCTACGTAGGCTGTTCCCTCGGTTGTTTTGGACTGCATTACAAAACTAAGTGCTATGCCAAGTGGAAAAGGGAGATGAAAGCTTTTGAAAATAAAAGGGCTTATTTGGCATTAAAAAGCAGAAATAGATCTGCAAACTGAAAGTTATCAGCTCAGAAGAGAAAGAGCTTGCTGGTTTGTTTGTTTAGTGGGGAAAAGTGCCTGTAAAGACAAAAAAAACTTTGACTTAAATTACTTGGAAACAATTGCTGTGTTTTCTGGGGGCTCTGGTGAACATTTCAAAACACTGTGTACATACAATATTAGCCTAAAAAGAAACATTGTGACTACTTTCCTTTTTCTCTGGCACTCGGTGTCTCTTTGGATGCAGCAAGCGGAGACCTTTGATGCGCACATAAATGCACAATGAAGCCATTCCTCTTGCCTCAAAGAACAGGTCAGATAAACTGCCCTTCGGTGTTTTCTCCATTTCTCTACAGTCAGAATACAACTCTTATAAATTGTCAAGAACCAGCGACCCTATTTCCAGATATTTCACCAAATTATGGTGAGTAATTTATATGATTGCATATATCATATTGACACATAATAGAGATGATGGAAGGCAAAAATAAAATGCAAGAATGTTCAATCTGTTTTACATACTGTATCTGAGACTCTATGTATCAGGGACAGCAGATGGAAACAATTCTCATAGCTGAATGATCAGAATTGCAGCAGTGAAAGCTTTGAGGTAGCATTTGCATCAAAGCCACACCATAAGGATGAGTTTCTGAAAACATGAATAGAAAAGACTGCAGAAATCCTATGTTCTGAGTGACAGCGGGGTCATGGGGAGTTGGAGCTTATCCCAGCTGGCTATTATAGCTCCACACACTCACGATCACGCTACAGGCAATGTAGGATCACCATACAACCTCACGTTTTTGGACCGTGGAGGGAAACCAGAGTACCTAGAGTAAACCCGTGAATGGCGAAAAAATGTACACTCCACACAAAATGGCCTGGCCAGGATTTGAACTGACATTATCACTATGAGGCACCGTCCTCATCCATAACATTCTAAAAGAAAATATCAGTAAATGTGAAAATTTTCAGATATTACTTTTTCACTCCAACTAAGGCTGTGATATTTAAACATTCTGTAAAGTTTTATTTGATTCGACTCATAGCTTGGGTTACACAGTGGTTTAAAAAGAAAAACTTAAATAAAAAAAAAATGCAGTTTCAGCATTTTTTTTTTTAATGAATGTATGTTCTGGAATTGATTTTTGATGTTATCCTAATGAAGGCTTTTCTTGCCTCAACAGCTATTAACATCAAAGTAATTTCAAATGTGGAATCATTTTTTTATATTGTCCCTCTGTACATGCAGTGCTCGGACCCTGATTACTAGAAATATGCCTTGCCTGAAATATGCCTTGCCTTACTAGGATTTAAAACTGCAATTATTTGGTGTGTGTGTTTTGTCCGGTCAGCCTGTGAAGTAGCTTTAATTGCTGTTAAAAGGCGATAGCTTTTATTTGCTGGGGTGAAAACAAAATCATTATCAGAAGAGATGTGTCAACCATAGAGCGGTAGATCATCTCTGGAAATCACTTCCTGTTGGGCTGAGTGAGCACAGTTGATAAGTTGACTATTCAAATGTACACTTGCATACTTCAAGTGTGGCCATTCCCCACAGCAAGTTTCACAAAACACACATGACAAACTGTGGATTAGGAATTCCATCCCCCTTGATTTTAGCCGGGAAGTCCAAATCCACGGCTGCCATAATAGTGATCAAGTGGTGCGTGTATGATTGGGACAAAAAAAACACAAATCTTATAAAAAAAGTCAAACATATAAATGATATCAATTAAAACCAGGGGCACACAGTGTTGTATAACTCTTGCCACATTCATCCTGGATTGAGCATCTTCGCATGGTAACTGCCTAAACTGATGTGTGTTTGTGTATGTGAATAGGTAAATACTGTAGCACCGTAAGAAACACTGTAAAACACTTTGATTGCTGTTAGTCACTGGAAAAGTAATACAAGTCAACCCAATTTACCATTTACTATCATGAAAATGGGGTTAATGTCCTGGTTTGTTTTTGGAGGCCTCTGTGATAAGTTTGCTCGTTCTCGCTGTGTGTGAGTGGGTTTTCTCCAAGCAACCCTGTTTCCTCCCACAGTCTGGTTGGGCAGTTGATGATTCTAAATTGCTCATCGTAACCGTGGGAAAACAGCCATAGATCTGTTGCCAATTTTCTTCAAAAAAAATGTAAAGAAAGTGATAGATTTTATATCATTTACAGGTTTGTAAGAAATTGCAAAGTTACAATAAAAAGTTCTTCAAAAAAAATCTACTCTCACATTTGAAAAACAACAAGGTTCCATGATATCTTAACGATTGAAAATATACATAGCTGAAACAGTTGTAGGTGTTCAAATTATTTTCTTTTATTCTACATGAAATTTAAACAAAATGAAAACTCAAACTCAAAGAGCAAAATAATATGATTTGTATTAGGGCGGTAAAAATTGACAGGCTAATCTCCCATCATCATTATTCTGATTAGAATTTGTAATTTGTAGTGTTTGACAGCACTATTTTGTACAAAGCATGATTACATGTGTCTAAAATAAAGTGCAAAGTCACTGAAAAGTCCGACAAGGCAGGACAATTTAGTTTTAGTTCTACTTCTGCTCACATTCACTATTTAAACAAATTGAGAGATTGGATATGGTCTATTTGTCCCCATTCATATTTTATTTTAATGATTAGACTGGTTGAGCAGAATTGCAGGTTGTCTGTCTATCTGCCAGTCTGTTTGCTGCTTTTGTCACAGTATCACTGTGTTGAAGATGCTCATAAACAAAACCAAAAGCATTTAGGGTAATAAAACCACTAAATTAAAAAGTAGAAAACAAAACTAAACTGTTTGTTTATTTTAAGGATCCCCATTAGTCTCTTCCAATGCAGAGACTATTTTTCCTGGGGTCCAGTCACAAAAAAGAAAAGAAAGAGAAAAGAAAAATTAAAATTAACACAATTAAAAAAAACACAATTAAAATAAAACCTTCAACAATAACAATTAGTACATCAACAAAGCGCATACGGTCTGTTCTGTACTGTAATCTTTTAATCTGAGGTTTTTCAGTTTCATTCAAAACTGAAACCCTTCGATTACGTACAAATTTTTTGCTAGTTTTCTGTATTTATCGAGTATCATGCTATCCTTTTACTGGCCTAAATGAGAGAAATGGGGCAGGATGTGCCTCTGGAACTAAAATAAATTTGACACCATTCTTCTGTATCCTGCTGTATCTTCTGTATCAGTGCTGTTTTGATGGTGTCACGTTTGCTTTTTCCTACCAAAAAGGGAAGAAGGCACACACTAATATTAAGTGAACTGGCACCTTAGCAAGGATAAGTGGCCTCTCCTCCAGGAATCCATCACAATAAATTATCCAGATAACTGCAGGCTCAAAACTTGCTGTCTTTTTCTCAAAGAGGCAGCAGATTTGCTCTGGTCCACAACAGGTTATATATCAGCCATATGTCAGTTTCAGGTATGTCCTGTACTTTCAGATAAAATAGCACCACCCTTAATCAGCTTTTGAAAGGAAAAACAAACACACTTTCTTTCCTCTGAATATTATTAAATCAGATATATACTATACTGTATATCAGATATGCTCCAGGCTTGTTTTTCCAGGTCAGGCAATAAAAAGGTTTGTTATCAAAGCACAGATCTTTTTTATTTTTACATTTTGATACTTGCTAGCTTGCCGACATATTCACATTACCTCTGACCAAAAATCTTTTCGCAGCCTCGTTGTAACAACACACTACTGTATCAATGCATGCTTATGAGCTCACTCTGCCTTAATAACTAGACAATGAGAAGTCAAATCTCTTACTCACTTATTGTTCTCACTACAGTTTTTAATTGAGTCTAGCAGCATGAACAAATCAGTAGTGCTTTTGTGTTGTAGCTTTTAATCTTTTATACTGCATAATATTATTTTTCATGAAAGTTTAATGACCAGGAATTGGCTTATTTTACTTTAATTGGCTTTTCCTTTTTTGAAAGATGTGTGGGCATATGATTAGGAACAATCATTTATTTTATACTCCTTTAATTCTTCTCTGCAAACGTCCAGTTATTCCTCTTTGATTGTATGAGTAAAAAAATAAATACATAAATAAATAGATTTATAAACACTACACAGAAGTTTTCCCCTGGCAACTGTGAGTCATTGCATCAAACATTCAGAGTTCCTACGGCTGTAATCGCAGCAAATTTTAAGCGTCTACTGAATTTTTGGATGAAACCTATTTCTGTCTGGGGACTGAAACCTGCGGGTGTTGGAACGTGGGGGAAGTCTGAAGCTTTGACACCATTATTTGAAAATTTCAGTTTGGACACACACACAAGTGTGTTCATTTTGAAAACATGGTCAGTCGTCGATGCACGGAAGCACATCAATCACAGCCATCACAGTAAATTCAGCTCACCTCGACGAGAGGGTGCCAGTGGGCGACAGGTTTTCGCGGATATGTGAGCATTTCACTCCAGTGATCCCGACCGAGGCTGTCAGCATCGTTGCCAACTCGACACACACCGATGACTTCATTATGGCCTACACTGTAAGTGTAGGATGGCGAAAGAGAGAAAGAGAGAGAGGGGAAACATGATCACAAAATAATCATTTATCACATATTAAGAATAAAAGAATGTAACTCTGTTATAGAAAGAGTGTTTATAAAATCGTTTTGAATAACATCTGATTATATATCATCTCCTTCAGTCGGCAGCAGTTAATGAGATACTGAAAAGGTGCAAGACATTGCTTGACCTATATACGTGGTGTCTATATTCATAGGAAGTTCCTAACCGGTCATAATCCATCACTGCAATCAAAAGGCTGATCTGCTCTATGTTTTCTGGAGGAACATCAAAGACAATGGCCTCATTATAGACTGGATTTAAAGTGTTCCTCTTTGTCGACGTCTTCCTCTTCTTCAGTCTGCGACCATCGCACATCAGTGAAACTTTCACGTAGGGATCTATTAAAAAAGAGAGAGAGAAAAAATTTAGATGCAGTCTACCAGTGGGACTCTGTAGTTATAGATAGTATCAGGTTTTAATTACCAGATGCACCAGTGATATCCATAGCCTTGAGATTGCGAGCTTTTATCATGGTAATGGTCAATCTGCCCGCAGTCGGCAAGTAACAGAGTGAAAACATGAGATCCCCAAGGTCCACATTGTCCTAATAGACAAAACAAAGACATTTATTTTAACATGAAGTTTAATTTAATTACATTTCATGTTTTTGTTTTCTTTTTTTTTCCATCAAGCTGTCTCTCTGTTAACATTAATAAAATCAGTGTCATCCTGTGATGTGCTTGAATTAATTAAATTAAAAAAAAGAAGAGGTTACACTCTTCTTTCACGTGGCTCTAATAAAAGCCTCCCATATTTCAGCTGACAGGGAGACTTCTGTTCAGCTGCAGCTCACTTATCACATGTGCCTAAAATAACTCCACTGAAGAAGTGAGAACCAGGAAAGCACACAAATGCGTGTGATGAAGACAACAACCACTCCTACAGCAGAATCTCTTGCTGATCTCTTGGCATGTTGAGGAAAAATCGTGTTGGTATTTGGAATAAAGCGTCGTCTGCTTTTAACTTCCTCTGTCATCTTTTGTGGAGAGCAGCTCTGAGAGTGTAATCAATGTGCAAACATCTGACTTTGAGACAGATTGGTCATATATTCATTGGCACGCCTGCTTCATTGACTGATTGAGATAATATTAAATTTCAAGGGAAGCCAAGAATCAAACTCTGAGATGATCGTAGATAAGTGGTATAAACAATGGCTGCCGTTGATGTTTTTGACAACGTGGTAGAATTGCCCTTTTCATATTTCTGGGTATTTAGTTCACCATTTGCTTTGTGGGCTAAAAACTCCATCAGACTGTATGAATTTAGCTTTCTCATAAGTTCATCACATGCAACGTGGATTACATAAGCTTGTGTTTAAAAAATAGTTTGAGTGAACAACGTTACTGAATTGGAGGTGAAATACAAAATGTTAACAGAAAAATCTGTTTCAAGGCACTTTTCCAGAGAAACCCAAAATAAGTCCACATAAGCAAGGATAATTGACTGTGAAATGGAAAAACTCACAAGACATGATGTTCAAATAACTGCATCAAAATATTTTATCAATATTTTCATACCAAACTGGTGCCACATAAATAAAGTTGAACTGAATTGAATTGTCATGTTCTGCACTATTTTCATTGGTTCGGGCCATATCAGCAGTTACACTGTGCAATGCTATGAGGCAGTGGTTTGTGGTGCAAAATTTGTGGTGCAGTTACAAAAAATAAAAAATAATAATAATAATTGCAGGTTGTCTTTAGTCACACCGCTGTGACATCGGCCATCTACAAAATCATCTCAGTTTCTGAAATAACACCACAGATTTTAAGCCACCATCAATTATATCATCACAGTTAATTATCTATCTGTAAAAAGGATAGATAGGACTTCTTCATTTTCACGGTTGACGTTAATATCAAGTTTGATATTTCCCCTTGGTTGCTTTGTTGTCTCACATCTGCTTCTTCAGTGCAGTTACTAAGTCTTTCCCCAGTCTGGGGAAAGACTTAGTGAAGAAGTGAGAACCAGGAAGTGAGAACCAGGAAGTGTAGAAGTAGACCCAGTGGTCTACTTCTACACTTCCTTTTTAAATTTGAGTTTTTCTTTGTCCATTTTGTTTTACATCACTTTGAACCAAAGACGATTGGGGGCTGCTTGATACATTTCAAGCAAACCAGAGTTCAGTTCCTCTGTTATCCACTTTATTTGTGCTGGTGGGAAAGCTCATCATCTACACTCTGGTACAGACCAACAAGCAAACTTGGTTCACTTGCAAATAAACATTTTGCATTTAAGTATTTAATTGAACTTTTTGCAGGTTTTGCAGTGTGAAATACTTGTGGAGCGAATATGCCCCGTAAAAATACTGGCTTGAGGAGGCTGAGGGAATCAAAGAAAAAGTTAGGAAAATGATCTTGTGGGTTGATGTAGGTGTGATTGATTGATACATGGGCTGATGTCTTTAAATAGCAGTTGGCCACCCACAAGAATAATTATCTTTTTAAATTGCCTTATTGTTTATTGCATGTTTTTTGTTTTTGTGTTCTTTTTTTCAGTCAAGGCCAATCAGTCAGCTCGATTGCCTCTTTCATTGTGCTCCATTGCCAGCCAGTGTTTGTTTGCAGTAAGAGCACAGTGCCCCAAAGCTGTGTCTGTTCAACCTGTATGACCTCGTCCCAGCGGTTTGGTCCACTTTCAAAGGTGCAAAGGGAAAGTGAACCAAAATGAATGTTTTTGCCATTCCAAGTTCAATTGACCCTCGGACTAACCTGGTGTACAAGCCCTCCCTGAGCGTGTTAGAAACAGCTCAATTAATCTATAAATCTGTAGTTTATTAAGGAAGAACACAACAGAAAATATACCCTCATTCAAAGGGGCACAACTATGTCTTAATATCTGCTTGCAAAACAGATTTTAAAAAAGCTAATGCAATTTCTTTTTTGCAACTCTTAGATAATTGTCTAACACTCTCCAACCCTATTTTGGTGTTTTTCTTGGTTAAGATATATATACTCTGTGAAATCACACTTGTTTTTGTTTGTGATCTGCAAATCTGTGATTGTACTTGTTTGAGTGTGAAAAAATTCCAGACCAAGAAGAAGAAAGGGGAAAAGAAAACATTCAGCATGCTCCTCCTGAGACCAAAATTGTCTTATATTTCAATAATGGGGGCTTTTTTTACATTAAGATCAAGTACTCAAAAAGGCTGTGGTTAAAGGCGGTTTAATTTGCATGATGGATTAACTGACAACCACCTCTAGAAAATGCTTTTTTCATCCAAGAGGGATCCTGTGGGTTTTACATGCTTCATGCTCTGATGTCTTTTTGTGCTTGCCTGAGGTACAGGTGGGAAGAGAAAGATTAGAGCCGTGGTTCATGCGCTCCTGAATCCCTCTTAGACAACATATACTGCTGCATCTAATACCTCCAGGCTGCCTGGCACAACGAAAGTTTTTGATGTTCAAGTGGGATCTCACGTTTTACAATTCCCAAACATTAAATGCCAAAACCATTAAACTAGTAAATAAGACCAAAAAAAAATCTTTAGTGAGGCCTTTTTTGAGCAGTGCTTTTGTTTTTATTTATCAATGTGGATCTGATAATCTGATAAAATATATCACTGTTGAAATAATCAACAATCTGCTTGTATTGCGAAGCTTCTAAGAGCTGGCTGTGACGATGAAACTCCCAAAATGGGCGACTCTACTGCCAATCAAGAATAAATGATAAGCATGCCAGCCAGTTCTTATAAATTAAATCAGTGATTCTGCATTCTGGTTCTGACTAATAGACTCTGCTGCGCTGGTTACAAAATGTCCTACCTCTGTGGCTGTCCAAATTATTATCTTGTTTATGAGGGTTTATGTGTGCAGTATGCGTGCAAATGTCTGGGAACAAGCATTTGTGCAAGTGCAAGTGTCCTGGTGTGAGTGTGTGTGTCTGTGTGAGTGTAAATTCATGTGTATATGTGTTTGTGTTGGTGTGTGTCTGCAAGAACTGAGTAGTGTTAAATAGAAAAAACAGAAAAAAATGAACAGTGTGAGAATGGAGCATCCCAGATTCTGTGAATCACTGATTTCCATCAGCCACCTGTCATAGCATTCTGTTCTAACTCTGTAATATTGATAACCAATCAATAATGAAGAGTGCAAGTCTCGGCAGTGACCCATCAAACAACCATATGTGGAGAGGTTACACAAAGATATCAATACTTCTGTCAATATCACCCTATTGTCTCCATCTGGCTTGTTGACGAAACAAATATCTTCACACCAGTTTTCCAGTATCTCCTTCTTGCTTACTTTGTGCACTTCTTGTTATTTATTCAGTGTATTTTAAACTTGAAACAGCTGCCTTGTGTTAAACAGATAAAATGATATTCCCCTAACAGTCATATTTGGAAACGCTCTTACTTCTGAATCAATCTTTTGCCACGGAAACCATTAGAGGGATGAACAGATTTAGAGGCTGACTGTATTCAAGACTCCAGATTTGACCATATGTGTATTGACAAACTAGGACATTAAAATGGCTTTCCAGCTGCTCTCGACAGACATAGTAGCAACAAAACCACCAACAAACACATGCCAACATACATATGTACCATATAAACACTCTTGCATATGGAAGAAAAAAGATTAATATTGAAAGCTGTCACTACTTCACTGACGTATATTACTACAAACATTATTTGTCATGAGGCTCTCACTCGGCTTTCTTACAGACACAGTGATATTCAAAGTGTATGGTGCAAAAAGTTCAGGCGTTTGAAAGTACTGTATTCACAAAAAAGAGGGGGAAAAAAAGTTCTGTTTGAACAAAACATCAAAAACTGCATCAACACAGTTTTGACTGAGTGCCTCTCTTACTGTACTTTTGTGTTACCTCCATTCAAAAACACAAAGTAGACATTTTACATTACACGATGTAGCTGCATGCCGTTGCATCATACGCACACACATAGAACATCAATAAAATTTGAGAAAATTAGTATGCGAGTGTATGTGCCATCCAGCCATCCATCCATCCATCCATCCATCCATCCATCCATCCATCCATCCATCCATCCATCCATCCATCCATCCATCCATCCATCCATCCATCCATCCAATCTTCACCATTATTTGAGCATATCATATTTTCCAATTGAAAGTGCTTCATGGAAGACAGTGAAAATGAGTGTTTGTAGCTTAATTTGGTTTCTCTCTTTGTCTGGATTCAATGAAGCTGTTGGTACATCAAAACATATTAATTATAGCCAATTTGAGGAATTTTATGCTTGATTAAACTTGACTGTAAGAGAGTTTTTAGCAATTTTAACTCAAAGATTTAACTGGGCTTTTCTTCGATCACTGAAGCGTATTTTTACATTCCCGTTGTGATTCCACTATCTCTAAATTATAAATAAATTGACTCCCATCAACTCAGAATGTATAGTCACATACTACCACCATATCCAGGCTCGATGTGGCTAACCATCTCACATGTAAAATACTGTCAATGTTGATACTTTCTGAAGGACTAAGTAATTCTCAGCTTGGGTTAAAGCAGGCATGTGGATGCATGACAGGGAGAGACAGGTAGAATCCAGCTGTCAGTATTTTTAGGCCACAAGTCGGAAGATGCAAGAGTTTTTGCTTAACCACGGGCTAGTTTGAGCTGCCTGCAAATTATAAAGAGGACATTTTTGGAATTCTAAAAATTTGAGTCACACTAAGTGAAAAACTGCAACAAGGAAAAGAATGAAAGCATAAACTGTTTGAATATCAATAAGAATTACACCTATCGGAAAAGCCCGCTTTGAAGGAGAAATAATTACCTTTATTTTACAATGGATTGAACAGACAAAAACCTCTACCAAGGGATATGAAGTAAGATGCATGCCAGGTGTACAACATCATGAAGCACCATCCATACCTGTTCCAAATTGATATAAATATTTCTTAATTTAAAGTGATGACTTCCACTGTAATAACACTTTTGCAACAATAAATCAAATATTATAACCACACACTGATAAAACTGACTGGTGATGATAATGGTGTCAAAGTCTGGGGTATTTTAAGCACTCAGTGATGCAGCAGAAATGGGCAAGTGTAAAGCACTGAGTCACTTAACAGGAGCAGTGTGACCAGTCGAAGCATCTTTGAAAATGTCAAAGCTTGTAAGGCGCTCATGGTCACTGACCGGCTGAGGAGAGACGATCCACGAACTGGAGACAGCTTGATGGAGACTGTTCAAGTCTGCTTTATGGCACTACTTACATTTACAGCAAAAAAATCATAATAATAATAAATCCAGATTTGCAGCAAACCCTTCAGGCCACAATTCACAGTCTTGGGCTCTGTGGATCGGAGATACTGGGACAGACTTTTAGATATAACGAGTCTCTTCATCCCTATCACATATGAGAAAAAGCTGTTTGAATCTGAATAATCAGATCTGTGAACTAAGAAGTGAATAACAGGCTTAGAACAACGAGAAAGTAAACTCTCATGTGAATAAATATCCTCTGAGAACCATAATTTACAGCTACCAAATCTGATGCAACAGAAATAAAGCACACCTAATTGTTTTAGAAGTTTAATGTGTAAATGTGTATGGCTTTTTAAGATAAATCACATGATGTTAAATTAGGAATTGTCACAAATGAGGAGTCAATAGGAGTAATGCCAAAGGAACTTTAAAAAAAAAAAAAGGATTTATTGTCAACAATGTAGACATATTTTGTTGGTTTTTATCACAAAACATTGCCCAAAATGCACAGTGTCTTAAACACACAATGCAACTGATCTATGACAACATTTCAAAAGGTGAATCCTATAGATCCACATTGTATAGTACGTCACACCCGGCTGCTGGAGCCCAAGAATACGTCCATCTTTTGAGTCCTGCTCTTCTTACTTACCCTGACAGTATTTGAACTTCTTTTACACAAATATATTGCTTTTTGACAGCAGTATACTACAATCTCTGCAACATTCAACAAGGTCACCATGCAGTTGATAGAAAGGTCATGTGTTATGGTAGCAGCTTTCCTTCTCAATAGAAAAATAATAACAAATAACACATAAGCCAGTCCTGTACTAAGAAAGAATGGAATGTCAAAGTTAACCCTGGGGTATCAGTACTGCGATGGTGGTTAACTTTTTATCAAGATATATTACTATGGTAACTCATGCTGAACACCGTGTATGTCCTGGAGACAAGTATATGTTCAAGATAAGACCTCAGCAGGTATAAAACACTGCTTTCACTGGCCCTAACAAGACATAATTAATTAATATTTATACACAAGTGAAACAAGTTGTCTTTCCAATACAAGCCACTAAACCAGAAAGAGATGTTCACAAATAATTATCTTTTCTACTGTTTGGTTTTCCCTTGAAATTAAATATCCATTACACACCTTCACATCCCTACAGTGGCTATATTGAATCTGGTTTGACAGGTGTGTTTCACAAGTTCCCTTAACTAACACACAAAGCTCAGAACATAAAAGGCTGTGGTGATGACATTTGCAAATGCTGTATGGAAGAAAGCTTTGGGAGGCAAGCCTGGACAACAAAGGCAGAATATACAGCTTCACCTATTAGACACAGAAGAGACTGTATAGTCAGCACAAATACAGGCACCAGTCAAATATTCCCATGCGACTCTGTGCGGCAGAACTGACTTATATTTTCAATACAACTGACAAGTAGAGTTTTTGAAACAAATGCCAGGATTTCAGTAAGAACCAATGTTACCAAATATAACAGTCAGTGAAACTGGACCCAAATCCACATCGTACCTAATTTGAAAGAGACATCAAACTGTGACTGTCCATTGGACACATTTCCTCACATGTTACAGCTTCTTCTTTCTATTGATTTGCTGTGGTTTCTATTCACATGTCAACCAAATTCTGGGAACAGTTACAATTAGCAAAATGTGACCAAAGTAAAAATAAAAAGGGAAGAAAGCCATGAATATTTAACTCGTTTTAAGTCAATCTCCCCACACAAAAGACAAACAAACACAAAACCCATCTATTTTTGTCTCAGTCCTAAGGTTGAGTGTGTGCACTGCAGAATGATCTATGAGCAGAGGTGAAAGTTAGAGCCCTCATTTATCTCCTGAAGTAGGAAAGTTTCCTTGTGTTCACTGAAAATCTGATTTTAAGAGATGGATCTATGTGCAAGAAACAGCTTGGAAGTTGATTGTTTTACAGAGATGTGATGTGTCTGTAATGTAGAAACTGAAAATTGATTTTGCATTGATTTCCAGTACAACTTCAGTTTAACCTGAGTTGTTTGAAAGTTCTACCATTTTAATCTGTGAGAAAGAATGCATGTAATCTTCAGGAGTTTTACAAGGCGCATGTGAAAATTGTTTTGAGCAATCAGGGACAAGGCCTCCGACTGATGACAATTAACCATGTCATGAAAAAATCAATTGTATTTTACAGCTTGTTAAGCCCACACAGCAAGATTCCTGTCAATAAAAAAAATCACTGCACACAAATAGAAATACCAATGATTGTTGAGTATTTCAAAATGTATTGGTCACGCACTTCCAAATGTGAGAGCAAGAGAGAATAGTTAAAAAGTATATAAAAGGTTTTGACTTGAGAACAATGGCAGCAAAAAATGTTCAAGAAAGTAAAAATAATAAAAATAATACTGAAAACAAACCAATCACTGTGACTTTATAAAAACAAGAATTTATGAGCTTTTGTTCCCTCTTTCTTTATTCTCCCTCCACCCTCTCAAGTCCACTCATTCTCATTCAGTTTTTACCTCTAGTTTCACTTGTATTTCTGGCACTACTTCAGATACAACTTACCAAGTACAACAGATGTGTTTCTTGTAGTTGTATAAAACAGTTGATAATCTTGATGTTTTCCTTCAAGTTAGACATTATGGCTGTGCATGTCTGGTTTGTCATTTAATAGGGTGTACTAAAGAAACAGATATCAAGCAGGGTGAAGTGACAAGTTTTAAATATTTTAGCTTAATTTGCCACTTTGAGAGCTACTTTTTCCTCGTTATTTCAGAAATGCGAGAAGAAGAAGAAAGAAGTAGCGATAAAGCGAATTAATTCAAGTTGTGATTTAAACAGTAAATTTATTCCAGGTGTTCTTTGCACTGACTTGATAAAATATGGAAAGGTGACCAGTGTGTCTGTGTCGAGCTGCGTTTCTTTGTCAAAGTGACACCTTTTCACCTTACCTACTAACTAATTTTTCACTGGTTTATTCAGAGTCGACAGCTCGGTGTGTTTGGAAGTGTCTTTTTCATTTTGCACTTTATACTGTCAATATGACACTCTTGGTACTGAAATGATTAACAAATGAATGACTACAATCCATTCCAAAAGACCTGTCAGACTTGAAATGTCCCATACAATTATGCAAAAAATTAAAAGTTAGAAAGTGAAGATAAAAACACTTTTGTGTGCATGTGTGCGTGCATGCGTGCCTGTGTGGCAACTTACCGAGGTGACATACTGGACCTCACGACAGAGTTTAGTCTCCCTGGGGAAATCTGCCAGATCCAGAAAGTTGTCCACCACCACTTGACCGATAATGTCGTGGCGTGAAAAGCGGTCAAAATCGTAGACGCTGAAGTGCAGCTTACGTGTGGGAAGCTCAGAGTACGCCACAGGAAACAGGAAGACCTCGTCAAACACAGGATTCAGCGTCTTGCGGTGCACCTTGGTCTGGTGCTTGGTCATACGGTCAGGCAGCAGGTATATCTTAACGTAAGGGTCAGAGGTGCCAGAAAAATCCTTAGCAGGAAGGTCCTCTGCTTTGTGAATCTTGACTATTAACTGTTCCAGGTCGCAGTCAAATTTAAGGATGAAGTGGAGGCGCCCACAGCCTCCGCCTCTCCGACTACCTTCATCACCCTCTAGGGAGCGCTGTTTGTAGAGCTCAGGCTTCAGGCGGCCAAGGCCCAGGCCCATTCCGGTGAGGGAGTCCTGCCTTTGGAATTGGGCCACATTGAAGTCTGGGTTAGAAAGATTCATATGCCTGCGAATGGTACCTTGTCTGTGGAAATTGGAAAGCAGTACGGTATTAACACAAGGGAGAAAATCAGAGTAACTTAAGCTGTATGTTTATGTAGTTGCATTCTTCTTTGACGATTCATCACACCGTAATATTATAAAAGTATGCTGGCATTACTTCAGGAACTGTGCCTTTAGAGTAGTCGGGTACAAAGGACGTTTGCAGAGTTTTTGAAGATTATCCATGTTCTTTTAGTGTGTCACCGATTTGTGACTAAAATTTACTAATACGAAATTAAATGCCTTTTAGTTTCTCAGGCAGTGTTTACACTGTTGTGCCTCACATCAACTTTTAAAGAAAAAGTGAAAAGTCTACATGTGGATTCAGTCTAGTTCATACTTGTTGCAACTAATAATAAAAGCCAATTGTTAGAGTTTTTTTTAAAATGGAATAAAGCCGACAACTTGCCAATAGTATAATAAAACATTTGAGCCAATAACTTAATGATATTGTTAATGATCATTGAATAAGTTGTTACACTGGTGGCTCATATTACATGATTGAAGTAGAACAAAGCTCACACAATATTATGATACTGAACTATCAACTATAAATGAACCACATGTTGGGCAGCTACTGTTGCTATTGGATTACTATAGTGGGATTTTTTCCGTTAAAGAACTTACCAACATATCATACAATATGTAAAGTAATCAAAGCAGCAGCAGGAATCACTGTATTATGCATATAAAGTGCAATAAACTGCGAAGATATTGGTCTGCTAAAGTCTGTCACATCTAATATTTGTCCGCTTACAGATGTTGTTGCTCTATTCAGACTTCAATCAAACCTTAATGGAAGCACAAACTAAAGCACATTGGCAAGCATATTACAAGCTGGTTTTCTGGAGGAGTCCACTTGTTTAGTGGACCCGAATGAACCCTTATCAGGGTTCATTTTAACAAGACCAATCATGACAAGTGTTAATAATACAGACTTCAAACCTAAACTGTCTTTTAAGAAATTAAAGAAATTGATTTCTATTTACATTAAACCTGGTAGAACATGGTTGGTTGAATTGTGCCAACAGGCACAGAAGTAAGACCTATGAAGGTCTTACTTCTGAACTGAGACCATTCAACAGTTTATCCATCATGTCAACAATTTATATCTTGTGACGTAGAAGCCATGCTGTGAACTGCTGGGTGATGTTTATATTTTTTCAAAAGACTAATCCTTTACTGATTCACACTCATAAAGGGATGCAGATTACTGGCTACACCTGCACAATAGTCTTTGTAGTTTTTCAAACAATGTTCAAAGACATCAAGGATTCAAGGACTATAGCATTGTAGGCTTTTTGGGGCTCCTTGTACCTTGTGGGATCTCAAATGAGTTTATGTAACAGTGATTTGATTAAGTGCCTTTAAAGGACATTTGAGGTCAGGCTAGACATTTAATTGTGATTGTTAAAAGACTAGAGAATGCATTATATCACTGCTGTGTGCTCTGGTATAAATGTAGCTACAGTAGTTGCTAAATCCATTTTTAGCAGGTCATTTTTGACATTTAAGTTAGGGCTACATGTTCAGTCTTGTTTTCATTGTCTTTAGAGGACTCCCCCTCACCCCCCAACTGTATTTTTCTTTCTTCTTGACAAGAACAAGAATAAAGGCCACAATTGCAATATTTCAAATTGCTTAACTTGTTGACACATGCTGATTCCTTGCAGATATTCACAAAATGTCACCTCAAAAGTTGCCATTCTGCAGTATTATTGAGAGACGAGGTGAAGTAAGACAAGGTAGAACAACAAATACAAATAAGAACATAAGTGTTTCCCATGCAAAATTATCAGTCTCAATGCAGCCATCAAACTCAACAAATAGCTTATACTAACCCCATTTCAGACATAGAATGACCGGAGGGAGGGGGTTCGGTGGTTTGTCTCTGCATACGAGGAGTGGTGTGAATGCCGTTTTCTCGAGTTTTACTCTGGGCATCAAGAGGTATGTCTGGAGATGTGTGGCTGATCTTCATAGCTGCCTCTGGTGTGGCCATGACCACAGGTGGGGGTGACACTGGCGTCCCGGGAACCTCCACCGATATGACAGATGCGACAGGAGTCGGCTCCCTGGCCGTGGACTCACGGCGGTTGTGCAGTGGGGGGTCCACGGCTGTGTAAACTGGCTGTCTGGTTGCCGCTTGTGATGGGAGGGGGCTCATGGTGGGGCTGAGGTGCCCATGAGCCTCCTTGGTGGTGGGGGATATCCCACGTTCCCTCCATGGTATCCAGCAGAGCTTCCAGGAGACAAAGAGGGAGACTCCAAATAGAGCCAAGCCACAGGCGGTCACGACCAGTGACAACAGACTCACAGAGATATCTGAGGGGGGAAGAATAGAGAAGGGGAATTAAGATCCAATAGAGTGAACTTGTTTTGCTTCACCACATCTTTATAAAGCTGTTCGTTTACCTTGTATCATCACTTTTAAAAGCAGCATCCGGAAAGGTAGGGAATCTATAAAGGAGTGATCTATAAAGCAAAGTATGTTACACCTGAGGACTGACATCCTGGCTCTGTTGGATTTAGTCTTTATATCCTTTTTTTTTTTTTTTTTTTTTAAACATTGTCTTGAAGAATTTTCCATCAATGCTTATTCTATTATGGAATGGTAAATCATATGTGCTGGCCAAGATGACCACACTCCATGCTGTTACTGTATATGATTTATAAGCAATAATCGGGCACTGTTAAATGTTGAAGCACTGCCTTAGCACTGCATTGTTCATTCATTCATTCATTCATTCATTCATTCATTCATTCATTCATTCATCCGTTCATTCATCTGTTCATACAATCATTCATTTGAGAACCGGTTAATTTTTTTCTGTTCAGTTAAAAGGAAACCTGGAATGTGCATAACATAAAGTACAATGAAATTGTCAAACCTCAACATCCTAAGATACATTTTTCTTCCTCCATAACAACGTGGTTAAAGTAAAATGTACCAATTTTTCTGTCAAATCTGGTTGTTTGAGAGCTATCAGGAATTTCAAGCTTTTTTGGATTGTCATTGTCTATGGAAAAGCATTATTCTTAGATATGTACATCTGTACATCTGAAATGTACAATAGCTCATGCACAGTACATGTTTGCAACAGTAAAAGCAATGGCTGTGCGTTGGGGAAAATATATTTTGCAGACATCTTACAACACGCCTCAGTCTGTCAAATAAGAATTCATAGTTCCAAAGCAATGTCATCGGGTGTGCGAGTCACCATAGAAAAGAGAGATGAGGTGTGAACCAACAGGGTTATCAATGTCTTTGAATCATCTCTCCTCTCAGGAAGTGGGTGACTTTTCTCACAAGCCTTTTTTTTTTTTTTTTCAAAGAAAAATCATTAAAACTGCAGCCACTGCTGCAGTCCCCCAATGACTACAGTGATTTGAGATGATTATGAAGCTATTTTTAAAAGTTCTAAGTTATGTTGTGTGACGAGAAGCAGTTTTACGTTCCCATGGCCACCACGGAGGGCTGCCTGGTGGCCAGCACCAACCATGGCTGCAGGGCCATTGCTCTGAGCGGGGGCTGCAGCGGGCGGATTCTCGCTGACAGCATGACCAGGGGTCCCGTGGTGAGGCTGCCCTCGGCGTGCCGGGCTGCAGAGGTCAAACTCTGGCTGGAGACCCCGAGTGGATTTGACATGATCAAAGAGGCCTTCGACCAGACCAGCAGGTTTACCCGTTTGGAAAAGCTGTTGGTGGCCATCGCTGGCAGAAACCTGTACATCCAATGTTGAATATGTGTTTTGTTTAGATTTTCTGGGGTGCCACAAATCTCACTGTATAGTGAAAGACAGGAATAAGCACTTTACTATTTCCTGTATTTCTTCATTACTTTAATGCAACCAGTGGAAAATACACTGAATTGATACCAGTTCCCCCACATAAAATGGAAACAAGGAAATTTTACTCGACTAAGACAATATTTAGACTCCAATCAGCGTAATACCTTATTTTACCCTCTTTGAATCAGCTGAAACACCTCTAACAGAAATTTAAATAGACCGATTTCGGTTTTGGAGTGGGATGTGTTAATGGAACTGTCAACACCAATTGCTGATACAGAAGAAAAGGAAACGAAAGTAATTTAATTACATACATAATGTTATGTTCTATGGTGGACATATAGAGAACAATGTGATATATACTGTATATGAGCAATATGAATAAGAATCTAAATAGAGCCAATGATTCAATGCATTAGACTTGATGTATGTAGCCTATATTATTTAAGTGATCTATTAAATATACTAAGGATTAACTCTATGTTGGCAAACTTTGTTTTATGTGTTTAGAAGCTTATCCAAGTTATTTTTGTTAATCTATGTCATTTTTGTTAGTCTCACTGATTTTTATCAAACCAATGTGTCTTTTCTGTGAAAATTACTTAAAGACATGAACAAGTCTCTGATTTTTTTCAAATTAGTGTCAGTGAGTCTTATTTTATTATGTCTTCTGTTTTCAATACAAGAAAAAGCAGTGTAACAGTTTAGGACTCTTTTTTCTTGAACTATACTGGGTGGAAGATACTGTTAGTAGCTCCCATTAGAACAAGAACAAGGTCATTTCTATAAAACAGTGTTTATAACTATTCGAATACCCATCTATCCACCTTCTATACCAGTTTGTCCATCACGGGGTGCTGGGGCTAATTGGAGTTGACCAAGCGAGAAAAGCTGGTTACACTCTGGACAGATGAACAGTCCATCACGGAGCAAACACCGAGACGCACACTCTTATTCACACTTGAATTTAGAGTCACCATTTTCTCAACAAACGTCTTTAGCATGTGGGAGGCAACTAGAGTAAGCCCACCCAGGCACTGGGGCAAGTTTCCTTGTAGTTGTCACAATAACTGTTTGAAAATTTATACAAAAGAAAAATTTGAGATTCTTAACCGTTACTAAGCAGTGCAATCAAAAAGATGATGCAATTCAAAATTCTCTTGAGCCACAATATGATACACACAATGAATTTAATTAAATATTGCTTTTACTGTAAATTGTCATATCAGACACATGCAAGTTGCTTTAATTCTTTAATTCACCTTCAGTTTTCTCCACCCGTATTCCCACTAAGCTGTGAGTTTTTTTTTTCTTTACCCCATAGTGTTTGATTTTTAATGGTCTGCTGACATTGAGCCATGTTGTTTGTCAGTCTCTTTTGCTGATGCACTGCACCACTGCAGTTGCTCATGGCTCTCCGCTGATGGCCACAGTGCAACTGTTTTGCAGGATGTTCTCCAGCCAGCTGTCATTGTATACAGTGCTGCTCTCCAGGCACCAGACATGCACCTGAGTTTTCTGCACTGGTCTCCAGCAATGAGTTTTCTCATCACCAAAGCCACCTGCCCAGTCCCCACTGAGGACTCCTCTGTTTTCCAAACCCCATTCATCTGGCTGGCCTTCTCTAAAGATAACAGTTTTATACTCTTCTGGCTGCTCCACTTGTGCATCAAAACTCAAAGCATGTCTCCAAAGTCTCTAAGCTTCTCTTCAAAGCAGTCTTTCATACTCTGCCCCCCTCCTGGCGGCTAAGGCAGGTTTTGCCAATGTCACCTGCAACCAGGTTGAGCAGTTCTGCCAAAGTGAGTTCCCTCTTGATCATCCCAATAGCCAACTCCATCTGCTTGGTCTTCAAGTCATACTGCTAAAACTGCATATTTATCATCAGTTTCCCCTGTTGGCAGCACCAGGCGGATTTTTTTTCCTCCCTATCTGCACATTTGAAGTCTTCTGCCCTGTCTGGGTGATCTACAGTGCCCAGGCCACCTGGATAGCCTCTTTGTCTCTGACCTGACACAGCCTCTTGCTTTCTCCCATGTGTAGTTCTCACTCTGTCAGCCTGACTTGTCCTGCTCTGGCACTCTCAAATATTCAGGCCACTGAGCAATTTTTTTCCCCCTGGCAATCCCCTGAGTCTAGGCCACCCTTCTCGCCTGCTTCCCCTAAGCTTTGATCTCAGCCACCTCACTTATGACTGCACCTGCTAATTCGCTCCCCATTGTCTCTTTTCTGTCCACCAGAAGCCTCTGCATACACGTCTTTGTCTAATACCAAGCTGATAAACTTTCACCCCTGTTGCTCTGACATTTGCATTCACTTAGTGCATTATAATGATGTCAAAATGATGCCTACTTTCTGAAAAGCCCAGAATCTTGCACAGGGACTTTTTTATTAGCTTCAGTCTGCTGTATGCACATGACCAATGCTATTTTGGGCTGTGCCTCGCTCTGTGCGAGGGCAGCGATGCAGAATTATTCTCAGTTTTTGTGCTGACTATGCAACAGGCTATCAGTCAACTATAGTAATAAAAATGTTCTGTCTTCCGTGTGTGTGTATGTGCATGTGTTGTATGTGTGT
>OMNM01064627.1:10376-23700 GCA_900302745.1 Parablennius parvicornis | reverse complement strand
CATCCATCCATCCATCTATTTTCCATCCATCCATCCATCCATCCATCCATCCATCTATCTTCCATCCATCCATCCATCCATCCATCCATCCATCCATCTATCTTCCATCTTCCATCCATCCATCCATCCATCCATCCATCCATCCATCCATCCATCTATCTTCCATCCATCCATCCATCCATCCATCCATCCATCTTCCATCCATCCATCAGCATTCTAGTTAGGGTTGCAGGTAGCCAGACAATTGCTGAAATCGGCCAAATAAAGACATCTGTCCTGGACATTTAGACATCGCAGCAAACACAGAGAGAAAGAAAATCACCTAAGTCAGAGTTTCTAATTAACCTAAAATGTTGGACGCAGCCATAGTACTTGGTGAAAATCCTCCTGGACTCTGATGCTATTGTGAGTTGTGCGTGTGTGGTGCAAGTAATGGAGTATACATATGTAAAGACAGAGTTTAACAAAGACCCTTTGAACTGGAAGCAGCAGCTTTAAGATTTAGCAGTGGTTGTATAATTACTGGGATTTGACCCTTTGAGCACAAAGTGAAAGAAGAGGAGATGTAGGATGTGATAAAGAAGGAGAATCAGTAAATGGGTATAAAAATCTAAAGAGTGCAATACAGTGAGCATGTGGAGAGAGATCAGGCAAACCTACAGCGAAGAGCTGGAACTCTGAGGAGAACAGAGTCCATCCCCTTGTTGGACTGGCATATTGAAAACAGCAGCACTGTGTTCTGGGCTCACAGAGGTCACTTCTCCAATTATACATTCATGGACATCACCCAAGTGTGCATAGCTCTGTCTCTCTCTCACGCACACACACACACACACACACACACACACACGCACACGCACATATACACACAGTCCACAACTGCCCCTTTCATTTTCTCCCTCCTTTCCTTTATTCCATCCTCATGAAACAAGAATACAAATCAGCTACGCTTTGCTGGATGGAGGTACTAAGAGGTATTAAAGGTGACATTAAGAGAGAGTATCCACTTCCTCTTTGTTGTCATGCAATGTCTTGCTGAGTGGTATGTGTGACGATCCTGATTCTCAACATGACGATGACGACAGAGATAAGTTACGGAGATTGTCTAACACTGCATTGATTATTAAAATATTCTCCAGGCCTACTGAAGATAGGTCCATTTTCATTGCTTCTGTGATTTCATATGTTATAACAACCCTGATGTCTTACCGTAAACCTCAGTGGCGTAGGAAGGAAATAGCGTGCACAGCAGATGATTATCTCCTCTCCAACTCTCACATCTTGAGAGCGGGGAATGAGAAGCAGAGGCGGGGCATCGTGGGATTCATCGAGGCAATGCCAGACATCAGCCTGAGACAAGGCTCAAAATCTGCAGTCGGAAGGGAAACATGGTTTAAAGAAGTGAAGAAGAAGATGTGACTTACAGTGCACCCACATAAAAAAAGCGCTCAACCTAATCTTTACTGTGGCATCATTTAAACATATTTGAGCCATTTCATGTTCATTTCCATTGTGTACTTCCTTCTTGAACATATCACATCTCCGTCAACAGTGGTGACAAATCAGAAATGTATAAATAACTGAAAATATCAGCATCCTATGAATGATTTTTGTTAAAGGAAACGTGAATATGTAATTAAACTTTTTTTTTTACTAAGAGTTGTCTTTGTTCTGATTTCCTCTTTTCTTTGTAGTCTGTCTTTATTTTTTTTTAAAAAAAGAGCAAAAAACACATCCTGTCACTTTCTCTTTTCTATCCCTCTGTTCTCTTTAGTCTTTTAAGGCTGCAATTTAAGATCACCAAGACATTTCAGAAAACACAGAGTATAGTTACAGGTACTGATTTAGCCTGCACCTGGACACGTGCACGCAAGCACGCACATGAAGGCGTTTTTGAAATGGAAATACATTTCCCTCTCCCACGGGTCTGTTCTGCACCTGCAGCGAGCGTTGGCAAAGAGAGGGTGTGTGCGTGTGTGTGTGTGTGTGTGGGTGTGTGTGTGTGTGTGTGTGTCCATGACACTTGACTGAACTTAACTGAAACAAAACTTAAATAAAAATGCAACAAAATACTGATGCAATTCCAGCTCAAGACGACTCAAATGGAGTTTTTAAAGGGTTGAAAGGAGAACGCGAGTTAGATGAGCTATTCCGTAGCATCGGGAGGAGTGGAGGAACTTACCTGTGACACGATGTTGCTGAACTGAACAACATCAAGGCAAAGACACTCAAAACACTTAAGCTAAGTTAACACCCTCACTAACCAGATGGACTCAGCCACCACAGAAAATAAACACATTAAAGAAACGTTCCACAACCTCCAAGCACACAGCATGCGGGATGATCTTGTTTTCACCGGCATTCCCGAACACCACACAGACGACCCAGAAAAAACTGTTAAGAACTTTATGACTCTCGGACTGAAACTCCCTCCTGACACCATCAAAAACATCACATTACCCACAAGGCGGGTTCACCGTATGGGTCAGAAAAACTCCGCTAACAACTGCCCACGCCCGATCGTTCCAAAATTCGAACATTTTAAACGACAGATACAACAACAAGGAAGACAACTTAAAGGAACAGACTATGGACTGAATAATCAATTTTTGAAATAAATATTATTGTGGTCAAAAGTTTACATACACTTGTAAAGAAAACAATGTCATGGCTGTCTTGAGTTTCCAATAATTTCTACAACTCTTATTATTCTGTGATGGAGTGATTGGAACAAATACTTATTTGTCACAAAAAACATTCATGAAGTTTAGTTCTTTTATGATTATACACTGTGTGCACAAATATTAGGCAAGTTGTATTTTTGAGGATTAATTTTATTATTGAATAACTACAGAGCTCTCGGTTAGTCCAAAATGTTAATGAACCTAAACCTAAATGTTTATGAAAATAAAAGTGAGGTTTTGTTTATCTTCAGAGAATATATATAGATAGTATGTGCACAATTATTTCTTGTTCCTGCCTATGGCAAGGCGTAAAGGTTACTATTCTAAGAAAAAAGTGTCTATTTTTTAAATTAATATTATTTTTATAGGTATATTTGCGCCTCCACTGACTTTTCCGTGTGTGAGTACTCCCGCACCATTTGGAGCACGTACACACAAAGCACATCAAAATGTGCAGAAAATTCTGGACCAGTTAGGATCAATCAAGGTAAGGATCTTGACCAACCGTTTCCGAAAAATCGCGAAACACTGCATATTTCACCCATTCAAAGTGAATGGGAGCAGATCCATCATGTACCACCAGGTGGCGCCTCGCAGTGAAGTGGAAATTAAACTTAAGACCTGTGCACTGCGCATGCGCCCGAGCCAACTGGGCGCCTGTGTGAAGTGATCCTCCAATTCAAAGCAAATAAAGACAGCCAGATGGCTCAACACCCCTGGAGTGAAACATAAACTACTTCAGAAAAGGATGAGAACGCCATAACGAGGAATGGAGATATTTTTGGGCTCGTTATGTTACGTTGTGGAGCGCGTGCTGCTGTGTGCAGAAGTGGAGCATGATCACCATCGACTGCGCGCCCGTGGGACGCTCATACTCTACGTTGCGAAGGGCCTATCATGATCAGGACAGCTAGGAAAATCAGTCTGTTGTCCGCGTTCAGCGATTTTTCAGCTAATTAAGTGTTTTCAGTTAAACCCACCGGGGCATCCACCCCGCTCCGATGTGAGCCAAGGTGCACGCAACGCGGGTAGCCAGTGTGTGTCTTTCTCTGTCCGCCCGTTGTACGCACTGTTAACACAGTAATATGTTGCTATCCAACTTTTCAGGACATGTCGCTGTTTGTTGTATTTTATGCTCAAAACATCGCGAGGCAACACAGCAACATGCAGTGTTTGCAAAGTTGTTGTACAGGGAGGCAGCACTCTGAAGTCAAGCGTCACGGTATTAACTGTGTGTGCGTGCCTGCACACGCTCGCACACACAGACGGGCGGACAGTATGAAGATATTATTTGTGAATAAGGTTTGAGCACTTGTAAAAGTGGAATTTGTAGTTGTGTACTGTGAGTTGTAGTTGTGTACCATGAGTTCTGGTTATGTACTGTGAGTTGTGTAGCTGTAGATATTATGTTGTGTACCTGCAGAATTATTTTTTTCCACAAATGCAACACCACACTTACACATTCACAACTTCTTAATTACAGGTGCTCAAATCCTGTTTTACACACACAGATTAAAAAACTGACACGCTCACATTTTTCCTCCAATCACTTCATGCTCACTGCCACAGAGATCACCTAAGGTTAAATAAGCAGGATGTACTCAACAACTTAATGACAATGAAGCCACACCACTCACACTCATGGTTCAAAAAGCGCAGAACTCCCTCATGCTAAATAATATTATGGCAGCAGCCGAGGAGTTCTGATTTCAGGAAGCCTTCCAAGCAGCGTAAACTTTTCTTCTCTGCCTTTATACATGCAAGCTGATTGGCTCCTCTGATTGGCTGTGGGACAGAAGACCATCTCTTACAATTGGCTGTGAAATCTGTCAATCTTAATTAAGCATCGCCTTATTTTACATGGAGTGAGCACACAGATCTTTTTCACCAGATATCTCAGTGGAGTCGCTATATTTGTTTTTGTTTTGTCAACTGAATTTATCCCTCTTGGGACAATTAGGACCGAATGACATATCGGTAGCAGCCACACCAGCAGCACTCAGGGGAGAGCTGATGGGGACCGAGGGTCTCGCTCAAGAACCCCTGGTACATGTGTTTTGGGGACTGTGAAAGGAAAGCGGAGTACCCATGCACACTCCATGTCTCTAAGCACTGAACACCTTGTACTTCTGGGCACTCCAGGTAGGTTGCATTTCTGGAATATGGCAGCACTGTAGGATAATGGGTTCCTGGTAGCTTCACGTTTGATTCTTCTGAAATATTTGACAGTTAATTTGTGTCTTTTTTTCTCATTACTTTTCTTGCGACCCTATTTGCTATTTGCAACAAAACGTTTGATGGTTCTGTGGTCATGCCCCAATATCTTAGCAATTTCAAGAGTGCTGCATCCCTCTGAAAGACTTGTTACAATTTTTGACTTTTCAGAGTCCCATTTGGCCTGAGGAAGAGAAGCTGGATAGTAATTGTGCACACCTTGATATAGAGTGTTGATCTCTTTAGGTCACACCCTCACTCGTGCAAATACACATCACCTGGCATGCTTAAATCCAATAAGCACTCAAGTTTATACAGCTTGAAGTTGGAAAATATTCATAAAGATTATGATATGGCCAAGATACTCACTTTCCTAATAACAGTGCACACAGAGTATTATGGGTCAACTGAAAATCTGACCAAATCTGCTGGGTCACAAATATACATATAGCAACATGAATTAGCAATGTTGGTGATTTAGAAAGTTTTGTCAATGAAATTACCTTCATAGCATGGTTTCTTACCTTCTTGTAAGTGATTACGAATGACAACAGATGGTGATTTCTCTGAGTCCATTTAAATAGGGCTCATTTGATACAATCATTAGACCCGCCCACAAACGCTACAATGAGAAAGTCAAAGAAGCTCAGCACGGATCTGAAAAAGTGAATGAACAAGTCAGGAAAGTCACTTGGAGCCATTTCAGTGCAGCTCCAGGTCCCAAGAGCAACTGTGCAAACAATTGTTTATAAGTATAAAGTGCATGGCACTGTTGTGTCACTGCCATGATCAGGAAGAAAATGCAAGCTATCACCTGTTGTTGAGAGAAAATTGGTCTGGAGGGTCAATAGTCAACCGAGAAACACCAAAAATTAGCTCTGCAAAGAACTAGAAGCTACTGGAACACAGCTGTCAGTGTCCACAGTCAAGCCTATTTTACATGGCCATCTTGATTTCAAATTTGCACAGTTGCAAATTTGAAATCAAGATGGCGTCTTGAAAGAAATTGATGACCTGCTGCCTCGGTCATCATCAGTGCGTCTCCACGGATGAACATTCCCATTGCACCATTGGACTGTTGTTTTGTGTTGAAAGTACTTGTTCTCCAAGTTCACCAGGTGCTCTGGAGAATAGTTTAAAGAAAGTCTAATGCATTTCAGAATTAATGTCAATGTCATTCAGTAATTATTTACCATATGAAATGTAAAAATAAATGTAAAATTAAAATGTAAAATTAAAATAAAAAAAGACAAAGAAGTGTGAGACTGTGCTGGATTGTGTGGACTCCACTGTCTCCTGCAGATGACCCTGACATCCGTCTTTGGCCAGATGACGGAGGGAGAGGAGGCAGGTGATAATGAAAACATTGCTCGGTTGCCAAAGCGATATATGGCTTGGACTGGTAAGATGGAGGAGCGTCAGATGGATACCATAGAGAAAGAGAGATGTGTTACTGGAGTGAAGCAGCGGAGAAAAAGCACAGCCATAAAATTGCATCCAATTATAAATACAGAAAACCAGGATATACTGTTTTTCATTAGATCTGTATCCCTGCATCTGCTTGGGGTGTTTGCAGATGTCAGTAATTGTCTTTTTATCTGAATTTATTGAGACAATAGTCAACTGTAGTAACAATACGATCACTTCTTTTTTTTCAAGTTTTCTTTTGTTTTCTTTTTTAGTTTTTTGCATTTTCTTGTTAGTTTCATTTCACCCTGCAATAGTGTTGTAGTGCCACATTTTCAAGATCTTGGTGTTGATCATTGTGGCAGTTGAGCTGTTGACCAACTGAGAACCAAGTCTTAAATCATTATCTTTTTTGAAAGCAGACCTGAGTCCCAGCCGTTCAGCTAGCGCTAGCCACGTGCTAATTACCATGCTACCCACCATGCTAACCACTCAGAGTGGGTGGAGCACATCAACCTGCAGCTTCAATATTGTGAAAGGTTCAAATCTTATTATATGAAATAAACCAAGATGAAATCCTTTCAAACTTGTTATTCTTTATTACCAGCATGAGCTTACACAGTGAGACATGCGCACGTAGCATGTAAAGCTACACATAAGTAGCAGTGATTAGTCATGGAGCACCAACACACACAGCAGGCCACGGCCGATCATGGAGCAACCAAAGTTAAATAGGGTGAGTTATGGAGCACTGGAGCAGCAACACACACAGCAAGCCGCGGCGACACGGTGCACTGATCTAAAGCAGCTACGGGCAGAATAACCTGTTCAAAACCAGAACTGCACTGTCTTCAAATCTCTTGCTCCCACTGGGTACCAACCTCCTCCGGTAAAGTTGATGTCATTTTGCTTTTCAAGTTGTTGTTGTGTTTAGTGATTTGTTGTTGTTGTGTTTTCTGATTTGTTGTGCTTTTCAATTTGTTGTGTGTAGTGATTTGTTGTTGAGCTTTTCAGTTTGTTTTTGTGTTTAATGGTTTGTTGTCATGTTTTGTGATTTTTTTTGTTTTTTAATTTGTTGTTGTGTTAACGATTTGTTGCTGAACTTTTCAATTTGTTGTTGTGTTTAGTGATTTGTAGTTGTGTTCAGTGATTTATTGATGTGTTTTTCAATTTGCTGTTGTGTTTTTGAACTTGCAGTTGTGTTTAATGATTTGTTATTGTAATTAGTGATTTGTGATTTGCACTCAGGGCCACTGTCCAAACCAAACGAAGGCAAGAGCAGGAGCAAGAAAAAGAAAAGAGAAAGAATCTCTGGTGTGGAGGATTCAAAGGTGTCGAATCCTGGGGGCATCAACCAATCTGTGGCTGGGTGAACATGGAGGCAGTGTGTCGCTGAGCAGGAAAGGAGGGAGGATTTGTATGCATGGGGACTGCAGTAGGTCATGGCCGACCTGCAGTGAGATGCTTGGACATATTCCTGAATCAAACTCCACAGGTCATGACCTTATCATAACAAATGAAGATTGTCTTTCATTAGAAATCAACTGTGGTCCTGTGAGATCCCAACAGGCCTGTGGTAGCAATTCTCAAGATAAAAAAACAACTGTAAACAACCCAGTCATTTTAAATTACTAACCCCCAAAGTCAAGACGTACTTTTAAATGTAGGAATAAAAATCCAAACTCCCGGTTATGTGAAGAGGTGAGAGCACAGAGGTTCCCATTTAAGTAGAAGAAATTAAAACTAAATTATTTTGATTATGTGTTTACATGAGCATATAATCAATGGGGGATTTAATACAGTGTTCTAAAAAGAATGAGGAGCAAATCACAGGCTAATGCACTAAATTTAGGGTGAAACATTTTTAATTTTACCAAAATATAACACAGCTTAAGTAGTTAAGTGCCAACATCAATGACCATATGAAAAACCATAATGAAGGAGAGAACTTACAGTTTTTGTGTAAACACATTACCTGCAATACAAGAGCAGCATAAAATGTCGTATGGGGGTGACAGTGTGATATGACCTCCAATCTGACTTGCCATCAGGTAAATGATGTGAGTGTCACATCGTAGTTAACTGTGTGAGTTTCACTCAATCTGTGACAGGTGTTCACCTCGTTCGTGATGGTGCTTATAGATTGTCTACTCTTACAATAATATTAGCCTCCAAGATGCAGTTGCACCATGTTCTTTAAAGGTTGGATTAAAGGTTGGTTTACTTGTACACCTTTCAATCATAATCATGGTCCAATCATAACTTATTTCCCTCCACAGAAACTTTGTGTTTTCAGATCTCGAAATTAGATAAGGTCGTCTCTTATCTTAGTTCTCTCTTTAAAATATTTTGATCTTCACATGTGCAAATAAGTTTATGTATGGCTCATTCTCTGTTTACCATCCTTATATCTTCATGATACTGAGATTTACAAATATATATTCTAAGATCAAGGGTCAAAGATCAGTTAGTATTCAACTCTGTTGGCATGCTCCATACAGTTGTGTTAACACTTGGATGGCTGTTGAAGATGTTTACTGATGCTTTTGGCTGGACCAGAGGAGGATGAGAAAATAAAGACAGCAGTAGATCTGGACTTTATCTTCTACCCATTTAATATTTAGGCAGAATGCAAGTTGTCACTAGTGATGGGAAACCTGACTCCTTAAACTGAATCAAGGGTTTTTGAGTCGTTCATCCAAGTGAACCGGGTATCTGTGTCATGAGTCATTTCAGTCAGTTGAGTCAGTTGTGTATACGCACCATTCCCAGCTTATCAAGGACTTTGAGGCTCAGCTGAACATAGAGCACCCTGAGCATCATGTCAAGTTTCAAGTTTCTTTGCCATTTGTGGTATGAAACCACATTGGAAGAGAAAGTGCAGAGGAGCTCAGAGTGCGCTGTAACATTTAAAAGACAAATTCACAATAAAAGAGAACAAAACAAAATCAGTCAGTCAGTGTCACATAAAAGAATCTATCCGGTAAAAGCAGTTCAATAAAAGTCTGAATAAAAATTAAGTGCCTCATTTAAAAATACCAAAGCATCAGTGCCATAGTTAAAAAATGTATAAATGTAATAAAATAACTGTACAATAAAAAAGTCCATGGAAAAATTAAAGTGCCTTGTTCACAGTCATCACTGCTCGTGGAAAGAAACTGTTCAAGTGGCGAGCAGTGGAGCATTTAATGGAACGGTGTCTATTTCCTGAGGGAAGCATGTCGAAGATGGCACGAGCAGGGTGGCCTGGGGCGCCGTTCACAATGTGAAGAGCTCCATTTAAGAGTCTTGCTTTATATGCGGCCTCCACGAGCGGCATTTGATTAAATGATGATTAAAATCACGGAGCTTGCGTAAAAAGAACAGGCGCCGTCTTGCTTTCTTGGCGGTGTAACTGGTGTTTGAGCTCCAGTTCAGGTAATGAGAAAGGGTCACGCCCAAAAATTTTGCATTCCTCAACAATCTGCACCTCAGTATCGTTAATATCAATATGCATCTGATTCTTGTTTTGGCGAAAGTCAAATATCATTTCACACGTTTTTGATGTGTTCAGAAGCAGGTCGTTTTCTATACTCCATTTAACTACTTTGCCTACCTCCTCACGGTAATGTGATTCGTTATTTGAAGCTGATAAGCCCGATGATTGTTGTATCATCTGCATATTTAATTATCACGTTATTTTCATGAGATGCTACAAGGTGGTGAGTATACAGTGTGAACAACAAGGGGCTTAGAATACGTCCCTGTGGGGAACCAGTGCTGGCACACAGCTCATCTGAAATACAGCCGTTGATTTCCCCTTGTCCAGATGCTGGTAGACAGAGTTCAAGGCAAAGGAAATGGCGTCCTCAACACTTCTATTTTTTCCTGTAGGCAAATTGGAGTGGGTCTACAGACACGGGGATTTGATTTTGAATATAGCCCAGCACCAACCGCTCAAAGGTTTTCATCAGGACAGATGTGAGGGCCACTGGCCGATAGTCATTTAGGCCCGACACAGGTGTCTTCTTGGGCACTGGAATTTAAATAGATTTTTTAAAACTGAGTGGGACAAATAACAGTGTCATTTGAACATACCAATTCAAGAAGTTGGTGCAAATATAGGTGTCTCATATCCTCGTTTGTCACACGGGGTACTTCCTCCCATCAAGTCGCGTTTTTCAAAGTGCAGGGAGTTCAACTCCTGTCGCCGAGTCTCAGACGCCTGAACTTGTTTGATGCGCAGCCGTCGTCTCGCTCTCTGGTTCTGGATGTCGGAGAGGATCGCCTACTGCTGACCGCTCGACCCTCGCTCTTCCATCTGGACGTCTTCCACCAGTTCTTCATCGACCAGGAGAGCAGCGTGGCGCAGTTTAACAGCAGCACGCAGGCGAGTAAACAACCATCAGATCAAACTGTGGAAGGAACGTTTCTAAATGTGTCACCTTACAAGTTTTTCTCTTCTTCTTCACAGATCCTCACAGTGACGATGCCCATTGTGTCGTCATAAAACTACAGGAGTCATTTCCACATATTTATTTCTTTCAAAGAATATCTTGTTATAATAAAGATTTTTTTTTTTTGATAAATAGTTTTGTGTCGTTTAAATATTTCTTTAGATCTCTTGTTATCCATCTTCTATACTGGCCTGTGGACTATTTTACTCACAATCTGCAGATGTGAAATCAAAGTAAGCCCCCCCCCCAAAAAAAAGCAGTGAAATTAAAGTATTTGCTTCAACATGTTGAAAAACAAATGTCAAATTGCAGAGCCTGTTAATTCTGATGGCTCACAGAGGCAGCAATGACTGATCTCCTGATCTCAACTCCAGTCTGCCCAAGTGTCCTTGTGCACGATTCCAAAATCCATTGTTGCTGGTGCACATGTGAAGTTGACCCATCACGCTTATACTTTAATAATAGTAATCCCAATAAATCATTTCAACTGTGATGATATCACAGTTGACCTTGTTTTTCCAGCATGAATATGCTAAACATATATCTTGTTTCTTTTTTTTTCTTTTTTTTGCTTGTAATTATACCTTCAACACGTTGTAATCACTGATAACTGGCAGTTTTGTTATTACATGAGCTGATTCAATCCAGAATGACGTTAATGGGTATTTATAGGAAGATGCTCTATAATCTGGATCTCTGTGTTTCGGAAACTAATCTCGAGAGATACAGGCTAATATTGACGTTGCTTCTCAGGAGGACTGAGTTGATTCAGGGTTGATTTGCTACTTTTTCTGTTCACCGGAGATTAGTGGGATAGAGGGTCAGCACCTAAAAGCAAACCCATTTCAAAATAAAAGTTATCTTCATAAGATGTAATTGGTTTCATGACGACTGACGAACCAAGAGACATGAAAACGACAAAATGTGTTTCATCCTCATTATTGCAATACTTAACTCACCTCTGATTTAACTAGTGGCAAGTTGGATTATTACACTTCTCTAAAATGCACACTATACAACAGTGTTCCAAAGATGACCGCTATACTGATCTTTTTTTTTTTTTTTTTTTGCAACTAGCAGCCACAAAACCTGTGAAAATTCCTCATCAAGCCCGTTATTTGTCGCATTGTGTCTCACATTCCCACGGTGGGAACTGAGGAGCCCTGCGAGAATCCCCCAGTAATCCTGAGTGATACGGAGGCCTCTGTGGGGGGGTCAGACTGGGAGCGCACCTTTTTAAACTTCTCATCTGCAGCCTCACACTGCAGGTGGCCTGTTTGCTTCCTCTGCTGGGATGTCTCCAGCATTCCCTTGAAATATTGTGAAGTGGTTTTGGATGCAAATCAGCCCCTGGAAGTGTGAGGAAAAGAGTGGCCTGCACATCTACAAGCAATGGGTTGAACAATGAGGAGAGGAGGGATTTGGGAGACCGGCCTGGCAGCTGCGAGTAGCATGGTTGCGGAACTGGATTGTTGTGGTTGAAGAGGCAGCTGAACTGTAAAGCAAAGCTCTCTGTGAGACTCAAAGTGGAGCCGCTCGTCCTCCCACCAGTTTGAGGTGGTCCTGCCATCTGATTAGGACGCTCCCTGGTAACCTCTCCTCCAGTTGGGAGGGGGCCTCTGGGTCAATTGAGGAACCGCGGGAGAGATTATATCCCTTGCCTGGAAATGACTTGGCATTCCAATGGAGGAGCTGAAGGAAGTTTGTTTATTTCCTTTCTTTACTGCTTTACCAAATCTCATGTAGATTATAAAGGAAAGAAGATGGACAAACTGATGTATTCCTGTTTTTTTTTTTTTTTTTTTTGTTCTTTATCACTGGCCTGCTGTTCTTGTACTCTAAGCACACTTCTACACATGATCGTATTCTTCTGATCATCCATCTCTTCCTTGGCTCTTTCAGACCGACTACCTCTGATGACGGACTGACTAACAGTACACAGCTTTGATAAATGACTGAATAATAGCCGCGCACCCGTCGCAAATAGCTTCCCTCCCTCGTTGCAGCTCCTCTCTGCCAGCTTCCTCTCCCTCCGTCCATCGGTCACTCCCTCCCTCTTGGTTTTTGTCATACCCGGCTCCACCTGCCCTGTGGCACCCCTCTATTTGTCTGGTGAGGTCATCTCTCTGTTTAATCTAATCCAGCGAGGTGCTCATCTTTCTGCCTCCGCTTAATCCACCCGTGGCCCTCAGCCCTGACCACACACACACACACACACACACACACACACATCTGCACGTTTGTGCGCACGAACTTGCGGTTATTCTTGTATTGTACACTCAGACACTCAGTAATTCCCACAGCATGCGTACCCACATACTCATTCAGATGGCACACATGCATGCACATGATGCCTTCGCCACCTCTCTGTATAAAACACACCATGCCTGCACATGTAGCCATTCTCTTGGCCCTCTGTCTGTCTCCTGGGTGTCGAGGTCCCCCATCCTCATACAGGTACGTCACTTCATCTGATAGTTGTTGGATTTATCCTCGTGGAATTAGAAGGAAATATATGCAAACACGAGTGCATTTTATTATGATTTTTTTTTTTTTTTTTTTTTTTTTTTTTTTGTGCTTCTA
>OMNM01064627.1:0-10356 GCA_900302745.1 Parablennius parvicornis | reverse complement strand
GGAGAGGTGGGAAACAAAGCTTTCACATTTCATAGGAGGTGGTAATAAGATGAGGTTTTTTTTTTTTTTTTTTTTTTTTTTTTTTTTTTTTTTTTTTGCAGGTTCTAAATAATAGAGCATCCATAAGATTTGCCAAGATTAGGAAGTACAATATGAGGGTAGTTTACAAACTTGTTCAAAATTGCTAAAATATCCTTGTTGAGTTTCAAGTTTGTTATATTCTCCCTGCAAAATGTACAACTTAAATAGATTGTATGTACAAAAACAGGAAGGATGCTCATACTTTTTAAAGATGTTTCTTTTTAACAGAGGAGTTTAATTCTTCAAAAGTCTTTTCCGTACTGTGATAAGATAAACTGACATTTTTACGTGATTCAGTCTTGATTCAGCGACAATGACTCAGTTGGTCTTCCAATCCCTAGTTCTGAAGCTTGATCCTCCGTCTCACCCTATTGAAGTGTCTTTGGGCAAGACACTGAACTAGAAGTTGGCCTTCAATGGTGCGAGAACATCTAACGTCACCATTACTGTGTGAATGTGACACTTCCTATAAAATGCAATGAGATTGAAGAAGTAAATAGCGCTCTGTAAGTAAAAAACTTACTAAAGTCACTTGTAGAGGTCTTCATTGACAAAATGTAAGATAATTCTGCTCTTCCGAGTTTGCTGTCAAATTTCTGGAAGCTAGTCAGCCAATTAGCCAGCTGTAGCACCATTAAACAGGGTCTTGGCACAAATGTTAGCTGTGCAGTTGGGAGTGTGTATAAATGTGCTTTCACAGTGGCTAGTCGAGGTTGTCCTCCAATTAGTGACTCTTTTTAGTGGAGTGAGAGGTTCCAGTCCTGCTACCGTTTATTATGCGCTGCAGCAGAATGCTTTTCTCATGTGAAATTAGAAACCATGTTCAAGATTTGCTTTCTTTCACCTAAAATAAAACCTGATAGCTTTCAGTCGATGTTGTTAAAGGATAAATACTCAGAATGAATGTATGGACTCACCAATGGTTCCTTTGAACCGCTCATAAGAACTTCACAACATGATCAAGATAAATGATGCTTTGAACTGTTATCACTTCCTGATCACTCTCCATAGGCAAATGACATAAAACAGCCCTCAAACCAAAATACATTCAAAATACTTCATACAGCTTAAATCGAGCACTGGTTGGCCATTTACCATTCTATTTTTATCTCCAGTCTAAACTCTCTTGAACCTATGAATAGCATACAATAGTCTGTCTTGCACTAATGAGGTATTGTTGCACATACATTCTCCTGAGCTCCACCCGCACAACAACTTTGCTGTCCTTGACTAAAATTAACCCCACTAAGGCCTCTGCCCGTTGCCCACTGGAACTTGACTCTTCTGCTAAACCCTCTGGCTTGCTCATGCCTCCTCCCTCCCCTCCATGCAGCTCCAAATGGGCATTTTCCGACTGTTCCAACGGAGGTGTTGAAATGTGTGTCTCTCATTCATCCATCCATCTGTCACATCTCCCCAACCAGCCACTCGGTCTCCATCGAACCAGCCATCTTTTTAGCTGCTTTGACACAATATTGTCATGCTGCCAGTGGGAAAAGTAAAGAAGTCCCAGGAGCTTGCCAAAGCAGGATGGGGAGGTACTACCAGGCCAATCATGAGATTTAGTCTTATGCCCTAAGGGCCAGTGTAATTAAGGACCTGTACCAACTCTACTGGCTTTTCTCAACCCAACCCTAAGAGTGAAGCCTGTCATCCCTTAAATACATGTGTTTTAAGTGCCTGAACTCACATACTCTTCCTATTAGTCATCGCCTTTGTTTTTTGATGACGATAACTAACTCAGAATATATATATATATCAATTGATCACATCTTAAATGTTATCAAACAAATGGATGATTCATTTCTTTGCCAAGCCAAGTGGATACGTCTAAACTTGTCCTGTCCATGAGTAGAACAAAAATCTAAAACTCTATAATAATATATTATATGTCATTTTCTTGAGCCCCTCATAAAGCACTCTTGATACTGTCCGTTTATTGTCTATATCGCTTCACCCATTCCAGGTTTGCAGGGGGCTTAAGACTGTCCCAGCTAATGAAGAGGAAAAAAGGAAGGGTCTACAGTGAACAGGACTCTAGCCCATCACATAGCAAACATAAAGTCTATTTAGACTCATTAATTAACATGGAGGGAAATCAGAGTACCATCATGCCAACTTCAGAAAGTCCCATCTCATAGAGCACGTAACATTGCGCAACCCACTTATCATCGCTCGAAAACCATAAAAGTGGAGTTTGTAGTGGTAGACTGATGAGAAAACGTGACGTTTCTGGACAGCTTTGTTGGTTGAGTGATAATTTATTCTCATTTTTTGTTGTTTAGAATTGTTGAACAGAGATTCAATAAATTAGTTTGTAGTGTTGACAGACATGTCAGCATATGAATTTCGTGGTGGCAATCTGGGAACAGATTGTGAAGTATTGGTTGGTATTTTTTGTGATATGAACATCTTATTAGACATGATTGTGAGTAGACGAACCCGTTTAAAAGCCTCATTTTCTTGATTCAGGGAAACTTGTTCACGTATTCATTTTCAGGATGCTGGATCATGCCGTTGGTGTGCTTACAGGTCTCAGCACTTTTCACCTGAGCTTAAATCTCTGCACTGGCTCCCTGTGTCAAAGATATGACTTGCTTTTAAAAGGTCTCAGGCCTGAGTAAGTCTCACATTTATTGGTAGAATATGAAACTTCTAGACCCCGGAGGTCCTCAAGAAGAGGTTCACTGAGTGTTCCTACGCTCCTCACATGTGGAGCAAACATCCTGCTGACACACTCACATCTTTTAAATCAGACATTAAAGTATTACTATTTGTTCAGGCTTTCCATTAACCAATAGCTTTTACTTATTCTGTTACCCTTATCTTCATATATAGATGGATATAGATATAGATACAGATATAGTTGGACTTTTTTTTTACATTTCCCTGGAAAAGGTTTGGACACCCCATCTTTAAACAGTCCCCAGCACTCAGACGAGGCGGGAGAAAGGTCGTGGACGAGAAAGCAAAGGAAACTCTATCCCACCCCGGTGTTAAGTGTTTGACCTCCATCACATTCTCACCTGTTGACGCTCCATCAGTCTCCCACCACATCTCCTCCCGCCTGCCAGGAAGGTGTCAATGCACCCCGACTGTGAATATCAGTCCGTGCGTGGTTTTATGTCAGAACAATGGCAGCTCAAAGGGACAATGAGTATTGTGTGTTTTTCTATCTCCAAAGTGATTAATCGCTGAACGGCCACAGGCTCCGGCCACCTGTGATTTAGTGGGGGTGCCTCCGTCATACCTTCACATCTGCGATATATAATGTTACAGAGCTGCTTTTTGATGTACGGCGTCAAGAGCATGTGTACTCTTTAAGGTTTCACACCTTTACCGCAAGGACTTCTTATAAAGTGTGAGCTGATCTACATATATATTGAAATGAAATATTGACAATAATTGTCTATATTAGAAAATACTGGATGGATTTTTAGTCCCAATGATTTTGGAGGTTGAAGTAGGAACCACGTTGCAGCTTTATGGACATTTTTCATCAAGGCAGCTTAAAAAAACTATGACACAGTCTAAGAAATCTTACTGACCCACAGGACCAGAATATCGAACCAAAACTCGTATGGCTTCAGGAAGTACAATTTCAAAACGTTATCCCAAAATCATCGTACTTTAAAAATCAACCACTGCCATTTAGTTGCTGTCATAATCTGACGACTCAGATGAATTAATGTACATTTTCTCAAAGGATCTTTCAAAGGCTCAGTGGAGAAAAGTGAAAATGAAAAGAATCTCTCTGGAGGTTTCCGTTGTAGTGAGGGTGTAAGTTTAACCTCTGATCTTTTAACTTTCAATTTGTTCAAGTGTGAATTTTGTTCATTAGTAAGTTTATCATCTATCATTCATCTTCCAGAGAGTGCCAATGACTTTGCCACCCTGCGGTCCTCTGAATTATAATAATAATTCTAATTTGTGCCGTACATTTTTGACTCAGAATGTGGACACTTTTGTTGTTGCCTTAATGTCAGCTTTCAACAAAATAACTTAAATGTTGGTATTAACTGTGATCATGTTATTTTGTTATCTCCATTGCAGCCATGTCAGATGTAGAAGAAGAATACGAGTGAGTGGATCAAAATCAATAGTCGTCCATCGTTTGAAATGACATGTGATGCCTGTGTTTGATTCTAAAGCCTCGAAACTGTGAGATGTATTGATGGATGTGTTTCCTTTTTTCCCCCCCGTGTGGTCTCTCCAGGGAGCAGGCAGAGGGTAGGTTCAGTCAGACACTCAAATATTCAGTGACAAGATGTGGACTAGAATCTGACCTGTTCCTCTCTGTGTTTCTCCTCTCAGAGGAGGAGGAGCAGGAGGCAGAGCCCCAGGAGGAGGATGGAGGAGGTAAGGTCACAGAGATGTACTTCAGTGGCTGCTTGATTCCCTCTCCTTGTGTTAACTGCGTGAACGACGGGTGATCCATCCTTTCACTAACTGACCTTCCCCCTTTTACTCTGCTTCTCCAACGGGCTGATTCCGTCTGGGTCCTGGCGATCAGAGCATCACGAGTATCAAGGTAACACTACACCATCATGACTTTCATCTTTGAACACCAACTTCTATTCAGCCTTAAAAAAAAAAAAAAAACACACAAAAAAAAAACAATGGTGATGAAAGCTGAGGAAAAAGCCAGAGACTTTAAAGGATCTATTGTATCCAGTGAAGGAGCTCAAACTAGTTTCCACCCGTCTTAAGTGTCTGGTGTAGTCTTCTCTTTAGTGTTTTCAGATGCAGACTGGTCTGCAAAAATTAACAAACAACAATAGACAATTAAAAATATGGACTCACGTATAGATAGTAACAGTATACTGGATGTTATCCTGGGCATTTCATACTATTCAAAAAGGGCTTGAAGTCTAACCTTTCATCTGCATTGTGTTTTCACACAGAAAGTTAATTCAATCCTGTAATAATATATACCACCTTTCCATTTTTAAGAATAAACCGTGCCTCATATTTGAGCATGTTTTCACTTCTACATCCATTCGGTGCTTCCCCTTTCAGCCGGTACATTAAAGGCACAAATACTCAAAACGGAAACCTTGAATACGAAGGGTCATACAGTATTAACTGTGTCACAACAACTATTGACCTGTTTGGAAATGTGTTTTGCCTTTCAACGTTTTACATTGTTTTACTCATTTCTGTATTTGCAGTCATTCTATGTGTGCATTCTGACAATGACATTATACGGTTATTCATATATGAAATGTTTTTCACTCTCTCTGACGTGTTTTCTAAGAATTTAATGCACAAGACAAAATGCTGCCATGATCTGGCCCATTTATATTTTTTCCAATGTACAGTATCTACATTGAAGTCTGACAGTTAAATGAATAGATAGTTGAGGGCAACCAACCTCGACATTTGGGACGCTGTTCAGAAGACCTTTATTTATTTGGATGATGGAAGATGATAGTATGTCAAACGATAAATTTAATACTATTGTCGCGTCTTCCTGTCAGTCAGCTAAGCATCAGGGGTAAAAGCAGCCACACAGCCATCAGCACCATTAAAGCGGTTGGTTAGCCTCGGAGCTTTAGTGGGGCTGGTTGGTGGATTTAGTTGCCATATTTAAACAGAGCTACTTCAGCTGTCCGTTGTATTAATGCTAAGCTAAGCTAACCACCGGCAAGGTTAGCTGTATGGTAACAGCTCAGACATGTGAGCGGTGTCAGTTTCCTAAATGTTTACTTATGTTCTTGAGCTTAATGCCCATCTACTGTTACCTTCATTGGTCACCTATTCTGTCATTTTATTTTTTTTCCATTTCCTGCCCACTTTGTTTGTGTTGATATGCACTGTCTCCTTCACTTCTTTCATTCCTACCTCCTATTCTTTCCTTCATTTTCCTCACTTTTCACTTCTACCTGTTTTTACCCGATTATTCTTCCATTCGTCGTCGTGCTTTCGTGTGACTTTCCACGTGTTCACATTTCGCCCGTAATTCACGATTTTTTTTCATCATTTCGCTTTCGACATCATTTGCCATCCATCCATCTTTCATTCCGTTTTTATGTGGCTGGTCCGTCAGATCAAGATGCCCAGGAGGAAGGTGAGAGTTATTAGAAGTGTGATTCCCTGATGTGGTTAAAAAAAAAAAAAAAAAAAAAAAAAAACACCGTTTATTCCCTCTTTAAGCTCAGTGACACAACTGCCAAATTAATCACCCAATGCACTAAAATTTGGTCTTCCCCTTACATGTATCTTTCTAGACTCCCCTCCTTTAACAACAATCCTGCAAAGTGATTTATT
Organism: Parablennius parvicornis; assembly: GCA_900302745.1. NCBI lineage: Eukaryota > Metazoa > Chordata > Actinopteri > Blenniiformes > Blenniidae > Parablennius > Parablennius parvicornis. The sequence continues at coordinate 4,005 of OMNM01064627.1, read as the reverse complement.
GTCCCAAATGATTCTTGTGGAAACACTGTCTTTAAATGTCTTGGATCAGATGTGAAGTCACACTTGTGTAAGAAAGAGGTTTAGTGTTTTGTAACAACTCAAAAAAAAAAAACCCTTGTTTTGTGTCACGTTGTCTTTTCTGTCCCACGCCTGCTGTGCTTTTATTCATTGCAAGTATTATTTACTGAACCTCTGGTCCCTTCACACACCTTTGAGAAACATTTAATCACTCCTATGGTTTTTTTTTTCTAAATGCTAATTTTGTATCTTCATTCCACAGAAGAGGAGCGTCCCAAACCGAAGTATGTTGAGTCACCATTTTGTTTTTGGTTTTGATATTTTGACACAAATACTATGTATTTTGTGTTTGTTTTACTCGTGTTTTGACATTTTGTTCTCCCTCACAGACCGATGGTGCCGCAGCTGGCTCCTCCAAAGATACCTGAAGGAGAAAGAGTGGATTTTGATGTGAGTACCAGAAAATAGGTTGATGTTGAACAGCTTAGCATCTTTTAAATGGCCTTTACCAACAAGTAATTTTGTGGTGAATTTACATTGTATATAAATAACATAAATCCATCAAATTTGGCACAACACAATTCAATTTAACAACTTAGTTCCCTCATGTCTTCACCCCATGTTCACACCCAAATTATTTGCGAGAATTTATCAAAAAGAAAAAACACACCAAAAAACAAAAAAAAAACCATAAATATGATTCCAACTTTTGAATGAATGCTTTATGATACCGCCGAGAAGTAAAAGCAGGAAAGAATCAGTCATTCAGAAAGGAGTGTCGTCAGGTAGGACTCATTATCTTGGATTAATCTCAGTGCTGATTGAAGCTGTGCTGTCTGTCCGGTAGTTCTGATCCTAACTTCACGTGGCTCCAGATCCAGATCTTCTGAAACCGTGCCATCGGGGGTAGTAATTCCAAGTTTTACATACAGTGTTAGTGCTGCTTTCAAAACTGTGGACGGCTTCTTTGACTGTCTTGCAAACATTATTCAGTGGAAGGTGTTGGGGCAAGCTTTGTTTGCAACATTATCCGAATGGGAAAGTGTGTTGATTATGATGCTGTGTCCACCTGTTCCATGGTCAGATGTGGTGTTCCGCAGAGATCAATACTTTGACCACTTCATTTTGAATAATTTTTTTCGTTTTAAAAGGATGATATATGTCAATGCAAATGACAGACAAATCTATGTTCCTATAAAAGCTAATAACTCCCCTTTAGACATGTTACAGTTTTTCACTTTGGAATGATTTGAAGACATTTGGTCGAAACTAAGTGTAAACCTTTATGATCAGAAGTTTTTAATTGTCGTATATCAGGTCACTAGTGTTATGAATTCTTTTAATATATGTATGCTTCAAATGAATCAATAAATGTGTGTTCATCTAAAATGCATATTGTGTGTGTCTGATCTATGCCTGTTATTCTGTGAGACAGGGGTCTGGCACCACAGGCGTTCCAGAGATATCATACGCTCTCACAAGTCAAGGTTACATAAGTGCAAAAAAGACTGCCTATTGATAAACGTGGCAAAAAACACCTGTGTAGGAGCCCGGAATTTACTCAGACTTCTGATGTACACAGTTCCTCTGACTGCAGTACAAGGTATTGATCTCATCAGCTCCTGGCCTCTTGAAACTATCGCATCCCACCTCCAAAATTACCTAAACACTAGCCAACTAAATCCACGATGAAATTCAGTAATGATCTTTTCAATTTAGAGTTTAGGTAATGCCCGAAAATCACCTTATTAATGGGCCACATAGTCTGAGATCCTTCTGTGGCTTTGACAACATCTTAGGTCTAACAATCTTCGCCCTTCTCATATCCAAATTAAGAAAACATTGTCTTTTTCCCACCAGGACATCCACAGGAAGCGTATGGAAAAGGATTTAACAGAGCTGCAAACCCTGATCGATTTCCACTTTGAGCAGCGGAAAAAGGACGAAGAAGAACTCATTGGCCTAAAAGACCGAATTGTGGGTTCACTTTCATACGTGTTCAAAATCAGTAAATGAATATATAGATGGGGCGCTATGCACTTCAATAATATGCATATGCTTAAAAAAAGTGTTTTTGTGGGGTTTTGTCCTGATTTGTATTGGTTTTTATCTTATTTTTAACTTTTGTGACGTGAACTTTAGTGTTGTGAATGGCACCTATAAATGAAATATATTATTATTATTATTATTATTATTATTATTATTATTATTAAGTCATATAGTCACCGGTTTGCTTCATTTCAGGAGCGTCGTCGGTCAGAGAGAGCCGAGATCCAGAGGGTTCGAGCAGAGAAGGAGAAGGACCGACAGAACAGGATTCAGGTAACAAGCATGCTTACACACCAAAAATGTTTATCTCAAATAGGATTTAGGATTCTGACCATTAAATCTGAAACAGGCGTCTCAATAAGACAACCTAAAAGAGTACCTGGTCGAAGGAGCTGTCTTTGTTCATTAGGTTATTTCTCTTTATTCGGTTCCTTGTTCATAAACGTGAGCATTTTCCTCATCGTCCTATAGGAAGAGCGTCACAGAAAAGAAGAGGAAGAGGCCAAGAAGAAGGCTGATGATGAAGCCAAGAAGAAGAAAGTCCTCTCTGGCATGTCGAACTTTGGAGGTTTCCTCGCTAAGGTCAGACACTTGCTGTTATTACAATAAGCCATTATGATGTTGACAGTGTGGATAAAATGACGATGCAGGCCATGACTGGATTGTATGTTTTCTTTGCTGCAGTCTGAACTGAGGAAGGGAAAACGCATGACAGGCAGAGAGATCAAGAAGAAGACTCTGAATGATAGACGGCAGCCGCTGGCCACTGACAATATGAGGGAGGATTCACTCAAGTACGTCCTTTCATATGCGTATTAATGCCTAGAAATTGTCGTTTTATCACCACAAATTGTATTCTTTTGTATATCATGTATCATGTATGTGTAGAATATCAAATTTCTCAACTCTTCAAACAATTACAGGCTACATTAGCTTTGTAACTCAACATTTGAAAAGCAAAGCGTAGGAGTTAGCTGCTGCTTTTATTTACCAGTAACTTCAGAAGAAAATATATTTTCATGTGTTCCTAGAAATGTATGTTAGTATAATGGGACAGGTGATAAAGTTGAAACATGAGTTTGCTCATAATTGCGTATTTGAATAGAAAACCAAGAGTTCCTCCCTGAAGGAGTTGTTTGTGTGTGTGTGTGTGTTTTGAAGGCAACAGGCCCAAGAAATATGGAACTGGATCTACCAGCTGGAATCGGAGAAGTTTGACTTCATGGAGCACATGAAACATCAGAAATATGAGGTATTATTGTCAGATGAGCGTTCTAATTTATGTAAAAGAAAACAAAAATATAAACAGTACTGCTCATAGAGGTTTCACCATTTCCGTGTTCCTCCTGCAGATCATTGTGCTGCTGAACAGAATCCAACATGCTCAGAAATTGTAAGTACTTCATAAAACTATTTGGAACTGTTTTATTTACCTCTCCCTTTGGCAGCACGTCTATTCTTACTTCTGTCCCCCTGTCTTCCTTCTTCAGCAAAAAAGTCCACGGCAAAGGGAAGGTGGGCGGTCGTTGGAAGTAAAGCCAAAAAAAAAAAAAAAACATACATACCCACACACACACAAAACTATAAATCTATATAAGATAGCAGGCTAAAACATGACATTTTAAAAGAGTCATACTTTTCTTCTCCATGGTTCTCCTATGTCTGAGTCCTCCTGCCCACCGGTGGATATTGTCTCTGACATATTGATAATAAAACTACATGCACCCCTCAATGTTCTCATTTGTCCTGATTGTGACTTTTTGTGAAGTTGTGGAACATTATGTCAAACAAGCTGAAAATAAAATGATGGAATTGCAGTTTTCCCCTTGATTTATTATTATATTATATTATATTATATTATATTATATTATATTATATTATATTATATTATATTATATTATATTATATTATATTATATTATATTATATTATATTATAT
>OMNM01064622.1:3658-18339 GCA_900302745.1 Parablennius parvicornis | reverse complement strand
GTGAAGACTTACTTGGCTTCCTACACTAAGGAGAAGGGCCAGGCTGGTGCCACTGAAGCCTTCTCCACCTACTCCTCAACTTGGGGAAGCAACCCCAACCGGGAGACCATCAAGAAAACGGTTGTGGCCATCGGTACAGACTACATTTTCCTGATTCCTACTCAGACTGCTCTTTATCTTCATGCCTCATCGGCCAGGTGAGTCCAAAATCTTGCTATAAAGGTGTCTTTGTCGAGGACTCATCATACAGTGGGAACAAAGTCCAGCCTTATCTCCTGCGTTACCTTCACCTACAACTGTTTGTAATGTTGCTTAAAGCTACAAAGTAAAGCTTAGAAGTTCAACTCTAAATCCACATTGAGTAAAATGAAAAGTTTAACCAGAATCAACATGCATTGGATCTCAATCTTTTGATGCTTTTCACCACATAAATGAGACATGAGTGCATTGAAGACAATCATCCAATGAGATCTTCTTTGAGGATGAAGATATTTGCTGGGTTGATTTGAATAGAGTGAAGATATTAAGTGCATTATTTAATTCATTAGAATATTGTGTTTTTTTCCACGTCGCACGACAGAACTGGACGCACGTACTCCTATCTCTTTTCCGAGCCCAACCGTATGGGCGGCCTTATCTCGCCTTACCCCAGCTGGATGGGTGCTGATCACGCTGATGACCTGCAGTATGTGTTCGGAAAGCCTTTCACCACTCCGGCGGGATACTTGGCGACGCATCGCAAAACCGCCGGCTACATGATCGCCTACTGGACCAACTTTGCCAAAACGGGGTATAAATCTGCAGACAAAAAAAACATACAAACATCCTCAATCACTCACCGGATAATTTTAAAGTGCATCATCTCTCTGGTTCTGTTCATAGGGACCCCAACAAAGGAGGCTTGAGTGTGCCCGCCACTTGGCCCAGATTTGACCGCAGCACACACCGGTTCCTGGATATCAATCACAATACAAACGGGAACTCTGTGAAACAGAAGTTGAGGGTGCAATATGTGCAATTCTGGACCAGCGTGCTGCAGAAGTTGCCCTCACAAGTCTCAGAATGAAGAGCTTCTGCTCTCACCTGCACACCTGAATTGCTACGTCAATCACTGTCGATAGAAATAAATGGAAGTTAGCTGCAAATACAATTTTCTTGTTGTTTTTTTCTGTCTTGTGTGTATATGTTTATGCTTTAAGGGGACAGTATACGTACATGTAGTGGTATATTTTTTAGCTTAATCTTATGCCAGCTCTTTATGAAGCTTGTCAGTTCACATTTGTTGTAAATTAAGCTGTTTTTCAGCTTCTATCTCTTCAAATCCACATTATCTGTGTTTTTGCTGATACTGCTCACAGACTGCATTTATGTGTGTAATTTGACCCCAGCCTCACCACTTGCTTATTGGTGTTCTACACCAATAAATAAATATTTATTAAAAACTACACACAAAACAGAATACATGTGCATCAAAAGGACAATGAGAAGAGCATGAAAGAAATTTATAAGGCCGTTGAGGTCTCTTGATTTTGACACTAAATGAAACGACGTTATAATTTTGGCTTTGTTCAGTGTCACGTGTACTTTTATAGAACACCACTTGAAACCTCTTGAATACTATCACAGCACAATAGTACAACATACTGTTAGAAATGAACACTCATAATGTATTCAAAATAATTCATGTGCTTTATTGTATAGATATCTTCTGAAATTAATAACTAAATCTCATCTATCAAGATTTGTAATACCACTTTGTACCAGGACATTGGAGTGATGAGTCTGTCTAGCTATATGTCAAAATTAATCCATCAAAATCAAATAAACAGCGAATGTGGCAAAGCTAAAACCTTAACTAAAGTATCACTGAGGAAGACACACTCATGCACAGGGAAAACATCCAAACTTGGTAGGGAAAGGTTCAGATTCACACCCACAGCACTCGCCATTAGCAAAACATGCAAAACTTTTTACTAACATATGATACATTTTTGATCAGAGGAAGCAGTTTATTGTTATAATTTATAATTTATTATTATTATTTCATGCTAAACTAACCCAAAATACAATCAACAGCAACAATTTGAATGTAACAGTTTTAGATATGAAAACTGAAACACTGTTATTAATTGGTCTAAATTTATTCAGCAACACCGTCTTAGCAGTCTTGGCAACTCTATTGAGTCACACTATTTATACTGAGATGACCTCAGAATCAGTCCAGCTGCTTTTGTGAGTCAACAGCAGAATCCCTTTATAAAAAAGTGAGTAAAGTTTAACTGGCATGTGTACTACTGCACTGTTTGATGAGCTTCTAATTACAGTTATTGAGCAGATCAATGGTGGATTGATTAAAATAATGTTTGTGTCTGTTTGATCTGCATGTAGATAGACTGAACCGACAACCTGATGATAGCAAGTAGAGTACTAAAAAGCATGACTGCAGTCGGTCAAGATTGCCTGAGCATTTTTTCAAGGCTGTTGTCTTGTATAAATTATTGAAGTTGCTATGGAAAATGTGGAAGATGTAACAGTTTTTCACGACACTCTCCAGCCTGTTTTAGTTTTTGCGACCAACGGGGGAATAAGTGAAAAGGGATTTAATAAAACAAAATAATAGCTTTTCCCATCTTTGTAACACTTCTACAACCAGGTTGCTTATGATTACAAGATTGTTGTTGACGGTGATGGTGGACGCACATTCAAAATGGATCGAGGCTCACATCGTGAATGACATCACAGCCACTGTCAATGTAAATCATTTCATACCATCCATGGACTACGGGACAGTCTTGTGACAGATAATGATCCTTCGGTCTATGTATAACTCGTTTTTCCTTCTCTGAACAGAAAACCCAATGACCAAAACATACAGGGACCATCCTACATTAACAAATGAGTTGTTTGGTCAGTTTATGTAGCAGACTGGAATTCGCCCATTACATAAATGGCTTGGCGGAGTGAGCGGTGCAAACAATAAAAGAAGGCTTGAAGTGAATGACAGGAGACTCGTTGAGCATATTTCTTCATTCAGATACTGCCTCACACAATAACTGCACAAACAGGAGACAAGTAAATCCACATGGCTGTGTAAATGTGAGGTACATCAGCAGTAACAGCATTTGGTCATGGCTGCCTGGAGTATTCTATGTTCCAGTTTCATATGTTGTGATGCTGAAAGATGGACGAGTGTTATACAGGCACCAGGTTCATATGCATCTGGGGTACAACTGAGAACAACAAGGGGTGCACTCATTTTAGAGAGGCCTTTTGGGGAACATGCTGGGGATGCGCCAATACCTCTTTTTTAGATGACGGGTGCTTCTACGAGTACTAACTTTTAGTTTCTTGCCAATGCAAAGTACCCATACAAGTTCTTATCCAATGCCATAAAGCCTAACTTACACTCCATAGGTAAACAATATGCGAAGGCTATGCATTGCCACTCAATGCAATTGACCCTCAACACAACATAGCTGGTGAAGAAAGCTCAACAGCGGCTGTACTTCCTGAGGAGGCTGAGGAAATTTGGAATGTCTTCAAAGATCCTCAGCAACTTTTACAGCTGCATTGTTGAGCCCGTCCTGACCAGCTGCATCACCGTGTGGTACGGCAGCACCAGTGTCATGGACCGCAAACGCCTGCAGAGAGTGGTGAAGACTGCTACAAAGATCACCAGGACTCCGCTGCCCTCTCTGCAGAGCATCTATAAATGCAGAGTCCACAAGAGAGCTGCAGCCATCATCAAGGACTCCACTCACCCCCAACATGGACTGTTCACACTTCTACCCTCAGGCCGGAGGTACAGAAGTGTGAAATGCGGGACCAGCAGACTCAAAAACTCTTTCTTCCCCTCTGCCATTAGACTCCTAAATAAGTGATCGGACTCTAACAAACTATTCATCCCCCCACACCCACCAACACCCTTTCTCCACTGAACTTTGCACACTACCTGCATTCGCACTTTAGATGTGCACATGCACAGCTAACACCATGTCTTTCTATTATGAAACAGCTTTTTGCACATACCATTGTATATATCACCTCTCCTCTGTATAGTTAATAGATTTGTATTTTTGCACATTAATTGTACAGGTGTATTGTATTTAAAATACAGGTTTTGTTGAGTAACAGTGTTGCATGCCACTGTTAGTTATTATAGTACTTATACCTCTTGATTTTATTCTTTTATTACGTAGGCATTCACTGGCGGTCGGCAAAGCAAGAATTTCATTGTGCAGGGAAACGTGTTTCTAACTGCACATATGACAATAAACACTTTGAGTCTTGAATTGAATCTTTGAATCTACACACACTGCCAACACCGCCAACACTGCCAACACCGCCAACACCGCCAACACCGCCAACACTGCCAACACTGCCAACAGCCTTGAAGGCTTCGGTTTGCTTTGAGTCAACAAGCAGGACTGGACGTGGAACCAACCACCTCTCATGAACCGTCTGTGACCTGTGTCTGGCATGACTTAAAAAAAAAATTAATTTTACAATGTTGTTCAGAGTTCTTCAACTTTAACTTACATACTGTGTGTGATGCTGGTTTGAGTTTTAAGGCAATACACAAGTTAAGTCACACTTTCATGTGTGTGTTGTGATCTGCATTGAAGTGTTGTGACTTTAAAAAGTATTGAACTCTGTCACATTGTGATATAGGCATGGCCAGGGGAAGTCCTCTGGTATGTTCTGTTGTATTGTTATGTATGACGCTTCTGCCATTTCTTCTTCTGCAATTTCTTTCTCCTCCACAAACTGCAGCACTGCTTTGAATTGGCCTTAACTCATTCACTGATGCTCTGTCCAAATTTTCTGTCTTAGCAACCACATTTTCCAAATCAATCGAGTTGCTGTTGATTTGGTTTATTTGAGATATTCTTATCTTCACACTGCCTATCCTTAGGTGACTTGGGAATCAGTCCATCTGCATTTGTGAGTCTACAGCAGAATTCCTTCATTAATTTATCTGCTTGGTTTTATTTAGTATGTTTACACCTGCACGATTTGAAGGATTTCTCATGAAATTACTGCTCGATGACTGATTTCTTTTAGAGCCAATATTGATATTGAGAAGAGGAAGGTTGTTTGTGACTCATATCGGTAATGTTAATTATTTGTTCCTCAGACTTTACTTTAAAACTCGCAAATCACACCAGGTCGTTTCCCATCAGAAATATGAGGGTCAGAGGTCAGGGATTGTCCGCTCGGACACGAGGTGAAGCTTATATAACTCATAAAGCAGTTTACTGATATAAATAACTGCCAAGAGAAGACGTTGCTTTCTAGAAAGCCATGGAGAGACTACAGATTCTGTTGGCCTTCGTCGTCTCACTCGGATTAGCTTCAGCAGCTTCTGTAAGATATGTTTTACTCCATTAAATAATGTGAATCGTAATAATTTATATGGTAATGAATCTGCTCTTGATGATATAAAGATGGAACTGGAGTGATTGTACTTATCGAATCTAAGTAGATTTTTTTGAATAATTAAAATTCAAACACAACTGTACTTTCTTCTCCTTTTCTTTAAATGGGAACTTCAATTTAGTTTAACCTCGATGATGATGATTCAGAATTACAATAAATGGATCAAACACATTAACTGCCACATTTATCAACACTGGAGCTGCAGAACTAAAACATGCAATGTCATGCAACTATGATTCAATACAATAAAATATTTTATTTGTGGGTGCATTTCAAGACTCTCAGAATCACAAAAAAAGCAAAGGTGGGTACAATATAACACAAAAAAATTACAATATACAATAAAACAGGGCTTTTAAACCTTTTCCTTGAGAGACCCAGATTTTTACTGTTGTAAATTCAGGCGACCCCCCGTCACACCCCCAGTGTTTTGAAGTTGTATCATAACACACTATGTGTGAAATACAGTGTCTTTGGTGCCGCTTCAGCTTGCACGATTTCAAACTTTCCTTCTAGTTTGACCACAAAAAAACATAATTTTCTTTTTCATTATGACCAATCCGTCTTTTTCTTCCATCAGATGCCCCACATTTTTTTCACCCACAGCTTACTTTGCAAGCTTAGCTTTTGTATATTGGAGACACTTTTAAATAACATTTTCAAATAGATAATACATTTTTAATGTAAACACTTTAGTAGTTTTGGTGCAAAAGAGAATTGAATGCTAACCTGACAATTTTCAGGAGGGCTTTTAGAACCCCGCTCGAAGCTTTTTACAGCCAGAGAAAAACCAATGCACGTCTGTCTTTCTGTGCAATAGAGAGGACATAAGATTATACTACAAATATATGATAGAATAAAATACAATACAATACAATACAATACAATATGATACAATACAATACAATACAATAGATAAACTTAAATAATCCCAGATGTAAACTCTTTTATCATCGCTCCACAGATAATAAATGTATAAGAAAGTTAAATATGAAATGATATAGAATGAAAATTAAAGAAGAAATGTTATATAATGATATGTACAATGATTAATAGTGACTAATATAAGCACAGAAAGCAATGTTTATTTCAGAAGTGTTTCTTCCTCCCAAAGGTTTCCATATGAGCCCTCTTTCTTTTATGAATCAACAAAGCTTGTACCCCCATCAAAGGTGTGATGTGTAGGAAAGTACAACCTTAAAAACCGTGAGTTTGTAAAATTTGAGGAAACTCACACCTAAATACAACTTTTTCTTTGTAGCTTTTTCTCCCAAGATGCCTAAAAATATATTTCTAAGATTTTTCTTTTAACTTTGCATCTGCATGCCAACTCTGCTGATCTGCTTGATTGTGATTGTTTTAAAATCTTGCTTGCACATTATCAATTTTGAGCTGCTTTAAAATAATATATTCCTGCTGCAGTTGTACCAATTCAAGTTGATCTAATTCTACTACAAATACTGATTTTCTGCTCTGATGACTTAGTCAATATGTTTCCTATTAAATATAGTGTGAATGTTTTACTATGTATTTACTCCATTTCTCGTTTTTTGTAATGCCAAAATAATTGTTTTTTAATGCCCGGGTCTCCAGCTGGGTGTGGTGCAGACAGAAGGAGGCAGTGTTCAGGGAGAAAATATCTCCACGGGTCTTTCACGGTCTGTGGATGTTTTCAGAGGAGTTCCCTTTGCAGCCAAACCTGGAATCTTTGAGAAACCCAAGCCTCACCCCGGCTGGGAAGGTGGGTGCAGAAAGCAAACTGAGCTCAATATCTGACGGGATTATCTGTAAACAAAATAAATGTTTGGTTTTTTTTTTTCAACCGCAGGAATATTAAAGACAACAAAGTTTGCTCCGAGTTGTCTTCAAATCAACCTGAGTCAGACTTCTACCACTGGTAGTGAGGACTGCCTCTACCTCAACATCTGGGTTCCTCAGGGGGAACAGGGTAACTTTCATGCCTTGTGTGTAAACCCATAAATATCATCTTTCGGTTAAAATAAAAACAAGCGCTTGCTTCCGCAACAGTGTCGTCAAACCTTCCGGTCATGATTTGGATCCATGGAGGCGGCTTCCTTGCCGGAAGTTCCATGGGAGACGACCTCTTTGGCAACTACACGTACGATGGGCAGCAGTTGGCAGGCAGGGGCAATGTCATAGTGGTGTCAGTGGGATACCGTTTGGGAGTCGTAGGATTCCTCAGTACCGGGGATTCCGGCATACCGGGTGAGTAGATAAATTCTTATAAGTCTTCTTTTGCATTCATCAACAATGGTTTCTGGGAGATAACAGAGGAAACGGGGTTCTTACTTTTATTATTTATAAACGAAAAAGAAGACCGTTAAAATGTTTGTTGATGTAAAGAACAAATAAAGTGTTATTGTCCTCTGGCTTTCAATTTGACAGGAAATTATGGTCTGTGGGATCAGCATGCGTCTATCGCCTGGGTGCACAGGAACATCCGGTCATTTGGAGGAGACCCTGAAAACATCACCCTCTTTGGAGAGTCTGCAGGCGGAGCTAGTGTTAGCTATCAGGCAAGGCAATTCAAAAACATACAAAAAAAAAAAAACAACAAAAACAAATCATGCTAACAATCACTGTTTAGGGTTGTAATGTAGTATATATGTGTAATGAAGTAAACCTAGTATGTCTAATTTTATGTATTTATTTAGTCTTGATAAACTATGGTAACATCCCTTGACTCACAGTTTTGAAAAACAAAATGAATATATCATTATTTATATTACACCACTTTTTGCTGTCTGTTCATGCTGTCTGAAACAATTAAATTCGGTTTTATTTGTTGAGAATCTTTACAAGTAACAAAGCTGACCACATGTTTTGTGATATAGGTATCTCATCGTGCCAATGTGTAAACTCAACTTAATATCACTGATGATGTGTCTCAGCGTATCTGCAAGATTTATCTTTCACCTGGTGTTTCATGCATCATTGTGCTCCATGATAGTTGCTGAAACATTTTACAAACCATGAATTATTAAGATAAGTGATAGTTTTCTGTAAAAAGTGAGGTTTTACTTTTTTTACTACATCGAAGACTTACATACTGGGGGAAAAAACATTTTAGAAAGAGTAATTTGATTTTAATAATGTGTCTTAGTATCTTTTTTTCCTGTGCAGACACTCACGCCCTACAACAAAGGCTTGTTCAAGAGAGCCATTTCTCAGAGCGGTGTTGCCTTGTGCCCCTGGGCTCTCATCAAAAACCCTCGAAAGCGTGCTCTGGAGGTAACAGTCTGTGTGTTATCACCAGGAGTTTCTTTGAAGTCCCGGTGATTCTTTGCACCTTTCTCATTGCAGTTTCAAAGCTTCAGTCATCCTCCCACATATCAATATTTAGACTGTTTCACTAAAGTTCTCTGGCTTCAGCTTTAATTTACTTTGTGCGTGCAGGTTGCCGAAAAAGTTGGCTGCCCCACTGATGACAGCATGGTGGCCTGTCTGAGGTCCAAAGATGCTAAAACTCTGACCATGGCTAGTCCCATCATCCAACCAGGCACCCCAGAGCGTAAGAAATATTCTCCATGCATCTGATTTTATGCTCAAACTGTGTTGTTATCAAGAGGGAATAAAGAAAACAGACTTTAACAACTTAAAAAAAAAAAAATTGTATCATTCTAGATCCCAGTGTGAACCAGATGTATTTGTCCCCCGTTGTTGATGGAGACTTCCTCCCTGATCATCCCGCCAACTTGTTTCACAATGCGGCTGACATTGATTACCTCTCTGGCGTTAATAACATGGATGGACACATCTTCACCTTCCAGGACTTCGATTCCTTTTTGGACAAGAACCATGAGACCCCTATGTGAGGCTGACTTGTTCCTGGAGCACTTGTGTTGGTTTTGTGAGCTCTTTAAAAGCCATTGAACTGCTTCTCATTGGATTTGAACTTCACTTTGTTGTCATAGTGAGGAAGTGAAGACCCTTCTTGCTACTTTTACTAAAGACAAGGGACAAGCTGGAATGGAGCTCACCTTTGCAGAATATTCCGCCCACTGGGGATTATCACCAAGCCGGGGCGCCACCAAGAAGACCGCCGTGGAGATTGAGACTGACTATGCCTTCTTGATTCCTGCACAGACAGCAATTTTCCTGCATAAAGATAATGCTCGGTAAGTCTAATTAATACGTTGCACTGTGAGAAAAACAAGTCTATCAGAGTTGTCCAATCCTTTCCTGAAGGGCCAAAGTCCAGCACGATTTACATATTATTCTGAATCTAGCGAATGTCTCTTCATCAAGTTCTGCAGACAGCCTGAGAATATAACACTTATTGATATGAAATGTTGTGAAGCAAGGAGGCGTCTAATACAAGCTGGACAGGTTCCTCACAGGAAAATATTGGATAACACTGGACCAAGGAAAAATGTTGAAGGTGAAAGATGTGGGAGTCGTTTCAATCAAGAATCAAGTATTGACTAAATCAGCGCACCGTCTGAAACATCATGTGAAGAATAGTAATGATGCATGATGGATTTTGATGCTCATCCAGTCTGTCCTCAGTGTAGAGTTATATTCTGGCGATTTGTTTGCAAGACAAGAGATCCCAAGCACTTCCATTTACCAGAAAAAGTGGGTCAATACTGTTTTTCTGTTGTTGTTGGTTTTTTTTTTTTTTTTTTATCATGTTGAATTGAGACACAACATTAGAACAACTCACTCAAACACCTTATCAGACAAAGCAACAGAGATTTGTAACTAAGGGTGCCGCATGCCTCTATACTTTGTATTTAATGGTTCTTTGTAGGTTTCACAAATTATGTGTAAATTAACATTTTTATCTGATGTTTAATTTGGGTGCTCTTATATAAAAGACACATCCCCACATGCTAACAAACAACAAAATGTTCTGCTGAATGCGCTAAATGGCCAACATTGCTTAAAGAATAGTGCTAAAATGGTAAACTCGGCATTAGATAAAGAGCTAAGATGTTAAATGATGAGATCTAAAATGCTTTTGTTAAAATGAATACACTAATTAATAAACATTATTTAAATTGAAATTTGAAAAAAAAACTAAAATGAGTATTCAACATAAAACATACAAACATATTTGAAAAGGAGCGGAAGCACAAACTTGTTAAGTCCCACCCCTTCCCCATCTATTATGAATAAATAAAAATTTATATATTGGAAATTTTAAATGTCTCTTCTCGTCATAATGGTTGCAGCCCCCTAGCTCTCTTGATATAGATCTGATTTAGCTTATTCTTGCAGCATTTGAGGTCGACCCTGGGCCTACTGATGGTCTTCTTATTTGGCGTCGGGATGCAGGACATCGGGCACTATCCCGCCGTTACAGTCATCTGCTGTTGCAAAATCAAAAACTGTTTTAACATTAAAAGGTCATGAATCATGTTGTCTTGCACGCCTCAGCTGCCGAACAGAACAACACCAACAAAGTCTCTCTGCAGCAGACATTGTTATCATTGTTTCTCCTTCCTCTATTGATCGTTCTGGAGAAGTTTTGAAAATTTTCACTGAAGACCGTTGCATGTTGTTCTTTGACCAGGACTGGCAGGACCTACTCCTACCTTCTGTCTGAGAAAAGCTTGTTAGCTGGACCAGATAAATTGTACTATGACTGGATGGGAGCCGACCACACAGACGACCTCCAGTATGTGTTCGGGAAACCCTTCACTACTCCTGGATTTTACGGCGACCAACATAGAAACCTGTCCAACTACTTCATCACCTACTGGACCAACTTTGCTAAAACTGGGTAAAGACTTTAAGTTTGATCTGCTTTTGGGATTATTTTTCCCAAATGAAAATACACACCAGTGAATGCATCTCCGAGTGTTTTTCTGCTTCTTCTGTTCTCACAGAGACCCCAACAAAGGAAGCCTGCCGGTGCCTGTGGTTTGGCCCGAATTCAGCAGCAATGGACAGCAGTTCCTGGACATCAACTCTAAGATGAACGAAAACTCAATCGGACAATATATGAGGCTGCATTATGTTCACCTTTGGACGAAGGTCCTTCAGAGTCTGCCATCATACGCTACCGATGAACAATGATGGTTTTCAAGCTTGAATCACAAGATATTAAAGAGTAAAAGTATGTGCTGTTTTTTATTATTATTATTATTATTTAAAAAACCTTTTAATATGGTACAATTTGGCTCCTCAAAGTGTCCAGGATTAAAAAAAAAGTTGATAAATCAACACTGTAGATTCATGACAAACACTTGACCGTGTGAGACCAACAGGGGGCGTCACTATGTGGAGGGGACACCTTTGCTTGCATGGGTTTAAAATGTTTGGCCTCTTATGTAAGTTTGTTGCGAATCAGTATGACAGTATCACTCCGGAGGGTAATAGTGATATTTTGAAGGATAACTACTATTCCTATTACCAGCACTACTATTATTACTACTACTACTACTACTACTACTACTACTAATAATAATAATAATAATAATAATAATGATAGGATGAGCAGGTTGTAAATCCGTGTCTCAAACTCCCTGGCTGGTTAATTCTCGTTGGTATGTTGATGTCAATGCAACAATTTGAAGAAGAAGAAGAAATAACTAGCAGAGAAACCTCTGACCCTCAGACTGTCAAGGAGTTTGACAGGCAATTGTCTGCTCGAATGAATTAACTAAATTAAGAAAAAAATAAGTAATTGTCCGCTGATTGCAGAATAAAGTGCATCTCGACATCATCTGTGTCAAACATAAGGCCTGTGGGCCAAAAATAAGGGCCACAAGAGACTCCATTACGGCCCAACAGACCAAGCAAATGGTTCAAAATCAAAAGGAAACGTAGATTTAAAAAAAAAAAAAAATCACAACACTGAGACCCGAGTTGAGATATCGCTGATGCTGTCTTGAAAGTGAGCTACCTCATTGCTAACCTCAAAGCGATGAGATTGTAGTTATCTTCAGTAGTATTGTAAAACATAGACATATTCATCACATATACTCTGTGCCACAACAAAGAAAAACTTAAAAGTTTAAATGTATTAGTTATCATGGCTCTAGTTTCCCAGTCCGGCCCACTTAAAATTAAATTGGCAGTATGTGGCCCCTGAACTAAAATAAGTGTGTGACACCAATGATATCCAGTTTAGTAGTTTGGCACAACTTCACCCTTGAATCACATGATTTTTAAATGTGGGATAAAATTAATCACCACTGCACTGAACACAGGGGCAGCCATTTGAAATTTAGATATGCACGGACTACTTCCTTGACTTCACAATGACATTTCATGTTGGTTTATTGTTAACTTGTCCCCTGAAACCCATTATTAGTCATGACTGTCAAATACATTTTAAAGATTCCCACAAGGGGGCGTATGCAGCACGCGACTGTACTGCCTTCAGATCACATGCCCTGCTGCTTTCCTCCTTTAAAAAAAAAAACAAAACAAAACTGTCAGATATTTTTTGTGTGTCTGTCTGCGGCAACACATTTCATTAAAAGGAACTGTCCACATGATGCCCCATTTTGGCCCATCCTCTTAAATCAGGGAAAGATGTAAATCCTGCTCGACTGTAGCTCTCATAGCACAATGATGACAATGATTTTGGACTTTCTGTGACCTCAACTCAAGGTTCAGAAGCTGATAATGCTTTAAAAAGCTAGGCCCAACTAATAAGATTAAATATTTTGTCGTGGTACAACTGCAGGTCACAATGAATTATCTCAGTTTTAAGAGTACATTCATACTGCTGCAGAAAGTACTGCTTTTAGAATTTTCATCATCCATCCATTGTCTATGCAGTTTTATCAAACTGAAGTTGCAGGGGACAGGTCACAGGTCATCGCAGGACAGACACATTCATGGCCACATTAAAGTAATCAGTCAACTTCTAAACGTGTGTTTTGTACATGCTTTGAGAGGAAAGAAGAATATAAACTGCACAGAAAACAAACAAAGTCAAGACAGAGTGGCCAACCTTACCCTAATCTCTTCAGTCAGACCACATTAATAAAACGAGTGAATCTTATAAATTATTAAACGAAACAACTCAATTAGAAGGTGTTCAGCGGTTTCCCACAGATTGCATTAAGCTGTTCACATCACTGAGACAAAGTAATTAGTCAAATTGTTGTTTGACACTTTATCCACTGTATGGACACATACGTGTGGACACATATCCAACTCTATGGAGCGAGATTGGTGTCACAAAAAGTCCAAAAAAAATATTGTATTAAATTTAATTAGACCTCAAACATGTGAATATTCTCTGAAATAAATTCACAAATCTGGGAAAAAGTCCTCATTCTGACATGAATCTCATAATTCTGAGAAAGAATCCCAATTTAAAAAAGACAAAATTATGTGGAAAAAAAAAAAACCCTAAACTGAAAGCCCCCCCCAAAGAAGTTAGAATTCAGAGACGTTAATCACACTCAAATTGTGAAAAAAAAGTCAGAATTCAGAGTATAATCTCATAATTTAAGAGAAAGCTACAAACGTCATTGAACTGTCTCGTCACAAAAAAAATATTTGCTGTTTTTTTTTTTTTTTTTAACAAAATGTTACACTTGAATGTGTACAATCTTACACAGGGATTGGAACCACCCAAGAAAATTATACCATATCTAGAATATTCTATGACATTCTATACAGGAGATAAATTCCGAAAGACCTAAATGTCAGAATATTACTTCAATCAGAATTTCTATTCCGAATTCAGAAACAACTGTCAGGATTCGGGGAAAATATACAGTTTTTCTCCCTTTTTATATATATGAGAAATAATTTAAAATCCTGATTTGAAGAAGTTAGAATTCTGGTATTAATAAGACTTTAATCTCATAATTTAGAGAGAATTGTCAGAATTCTGATATATTTCCTCAATAGTTAGTCAAATTCAGATAAGAGCCAAATTTCTGATCTGATTTGATTTGAGGGGAAAGTGACAAAAATGCACTTTTGCGCACAGATGTTGCAGACTTCTGGTCTTTATAGCCTACATACAGTACATACATATAAAATAAAAAAAATTAAAAAATAAAAAGCTAACCCGGTATAGTGTTTCAGACTGCCGGGTGTGGCTTGAATACAGTTGCCTGGTTTCCACTGTGAGCGCTTAAATGCGCGCAGAAGCTCCGGAAGACGCGCAGACAGACGCGCAGACATGAACGTGCTGAAGGCGGTTGCGGGGATCGGACTCGGGGTCTTCTGCGCACAGCTTGTCACTCCGCAGGACGCGCTGTGGAGGGCAGCTGTCTGCGTTCTCGCCGGAATCGCCCTCCTGG